>OW285238.1:170965155-170972655 GCA_935421215.2 Melolontha melolontha
GACACTCGCTGGGTTTTCCAGGGAAGGATGGAACTTTTGCAGCTACCACCATGAACATTTATTACCCAATAATTAGTGACGGCGAACCAAACGAGGAGGTGGATGATAGAACTGTCTTCCAAGCGCTGTTGGACCTGAAATGCAGCCTATCTAGTAATCAAAACGTAACTAAAATAGCCACACCAGAGTTAGAAGGCATAGGCGGAGCAATGTTTGCCAGAATGCTGGAATACCTGTTTTCGGACAGAAATGCTGAAATCAAAATATACAGAAGGCACCGTGACTCTCGTAGTAAAAACAGGCAATTATCTCACAAAACAACAGTCACATCAGCTGGAGAGCGCAAAATCACGGTGGATAATAACTCAGAGGTTAAAAAAAAGCAAAAGAGACCGAAACAAGATGCTATACTGATTGCAATGCAAGGTAAAACATATGCTGATCTTCTTAAGACAGTCAGGAGCTCAGTCGACCCCGGAAAAACTGGAGCAAATATCAAGGACATCCACAAGACCAGAAAAGGAGAACTACTTCTTACGGTCAGTAATGGGTTAGACAAAGCAGAAGCTCTAAAAAGAGAAATCAACGAAAAAGTACCTACAGCTAAAGCGATAAATCTGGTCAAAAAAACAGTATTGCACATAAAGGGCATGGACCAAGTGGCAACAGTAGAGGAAATTAGGGAAGCGATTTGCAAGGATACTGCGATAAATAATGACAGCTTTGAAGTCAGGGCGCTAAGACCGGCCTACGGAAACAGACAAAATGCTACGCTGATTATGCGCGACACCGATGCCGACAAATTAATAAGTCGCAACAAAATTAAAGTTGGGTGGACGCATTGCAGGATACTAGAAAGAAAAAAGGAGACAAAATGCTACAGATGTTGGGAATATGGGCACATCAGAACAGAATGCAGCGGGCCGGATAGAAAGAAACTGTGTCTGAAATGCACCAAGGAGGGTCATATGGCCGCTGAGTGTCCAAATCCATCATACTGTTTGTTCTGCAAGATAGAGGGCCACCAGACAGGAAACCCAAGATGCAATGCCATCAGAACCAGGGGTAGGGCGGAGGAACCTTTGGATGGTCGCACTAAAATTCAAGATCTTCCAAATTAACACAAATAGGAGCCGGCCAGTCCAGGACCTCGCCATGGCCAAAGCTAAAGAGATTGGAGCTTCGATTATTCTTATATCTGAACCCAATAAGAATGCGATAAGGGCCAGAAAGGACTGGATCTACGACGAGAACCTGGCCGCTGCTATCAAAATCATTGACGATAGGATCCCTATAAAAACACTAGGACAAGGCATTGGTTTCGTGTACGTAGCGATGAGAGGCTGCACTGTTTATAGTTGCTACAGCTCTGGCAACGACGACATTGAAGATCTAGAAACAATGCTGGACGAAATAGGACACCATATTAGAACCAGAAAAGAGGGTGCCATCATTGGTGGTGACTTTAACGCGAAGTCTCCCCAATGGGGCATGGATACCACCGATGCAAGAGGTCGGATAGTTTTGGAATGGTTGGCCGCGAACGACATGGCCATCGTGAACCAAGGAAATACCCCTACATTTCAGAGACGTGATCAGTCCTCGATCATAGACTTGACACTGGCAACCAACGACATAAAGGCCAAAATAAGCAACTGGCACGTTAGCCAGGAAGAGACACTCAGCGACCATAATTACATAATCTTCGAAGTAGGAGAGAAAGGTGGGGTCACAGAGCGCCGACGAGAAGGCAATCGTTGGCAAGTGAGTAGGCTAAATACGCCGAGGCTAAAGCAAGCTATCAAAGAAGTCAAATATGAAAGATCTATGACGCCGGGAGAGGATTTCTCTGGTCAATTGACAACAATCTGTAGTAAAGCCATGCCGAAGAGGAAGTACTCTACACGGGGGAAACCCGCCTATTAGTGGTCCGAAGAGATTGCAGAAGCCCGCCGAGAATGTGTCAGAAGGAGAAGATTTTACACGAGAAGCAGGAGAAAAGAACAACCGCAAGACTGTATACAACGGTGGGAAGATTACAAAGAAAGCAAGCACCAATTAAAAATCAAGATCAAAGCTGCTAAGAGAAACAAGTGGAAATCTCTATGTGACAGCATAGATAATGACATTTGGGGTGACGGCTATAAAATAGCAATGAAGGGGATGCTGGGATACCCTCCAAGGGTTAGCCTGACGATGCCCAAGACACTTCAGATTGCGAGACACCTGTTCCCTGTCCATCGGCAGGTGACCTTTGAGTGTATCACTGACAGCAGTTTTGTCAATTTTACAGCCGATGAACTGCAAGCGGCTTGCAAAAGGCTTAAAAACAAGAAAGCTCCAGGACCTGGTAATGTACCAGTGGAGGTGGTGAAGCAGGTGGCTGAGGATCGCCCGGAATATCTGCTGGCTGTTATGAATGAACTGGGGAGTAGAGCTACATTCCCAGCTGCATGGAAAAGAGCGCGACTGGTGTTAATCAGGAAAGGGGACAAGCCCATTGACAGACCAGACTCTTTTAGGCCAATATGTCTACTGGATGTGGAGGGCAAGCTGTTTGAGCAGCTCCTACTAGCTAGATTAAAGGGCGAGCTGGTACGTACTGGAGACCTGTCAGAGCGTCAGTATGGATTTAGGGAGGGCAGGCAAACCGTAGACGCCATACGTGAGGTCTGCAAAATCGCGGACGAAGCCTCTAAATTCTCGCACAATCACAGAAGACTGTGCGCAGTTATCACCCTTGACGTCAGGAATGCATTTAACACCGCCTCGTGGCAGCTAATACTCCAGCAACTAAGAGCCAGACGTATTGAGGAGAACCTGATTAGTACTATAGCCTCCTACCTAAACAAAAGAGAGATTATACTCGAGGCAGATGGTAGAACCCAAATAATGCAGATAAGTAGTGGAGTCCCTCAGGGCTCGGTCCTGGGTCCTACTTTATGGAATATCCTTTATGACGGGTTGTTCAGGACGGAGCTTCCGGAGGGAACAAAAACTGTAGGTTTTGCTGATAACATCGCCCTAGTTGTCACAGCAAAAGGAGAGGAAAACTTAATGAATGTGGCCAATACGGCAATTTTAAGGATCGTCGAGTGGCTGAAGACGACACAGTTGGAACTTGCCCCTGATAAAACAGAGGCCGTCCTATTAACAACTAGGCGAAAAATTGCGCCAATCGAATTTGGGGTCGAGGGATTCAAAATACGTCCCAGCAGGGAACTAAAATACCTGGGTGTGTGGCTGGACACGAAGAGCACTTTTGCTGCTCACGTCAGGCACGTCGTGACGAAAGCTGAACGAACTATTGGGGCCCTATCAGGCTTGATGCCAAACATTGGCGGACCAACGGCATCCAAGAGGAAATTGCTGGGAGGTGTTGTAAACTCAGCAATATTGTACGCAGCGCCGGCCTGGGGCAGAGCTGTAAAAAACCAGAAGCTGACCGCAAAGTTAACAAGTGTCCAGCGTCTGACTTGTATTAGAATAGCCAGTGCTTATAGAACCATTTCGGCGGAGGGGGTCGGTGTAATTGCGGGCATCCCTCCGGTAGCTCTGCTAATCAAGGAGAGGGAGGAGAGATATGCTGGAGCCTCAAAACTCGCCGCCAGAGAACAATTGCTTGGGAGATGGCAGGAAGCATGGAAGAACGGAAAAAACGCAGCGTGGACACGAAGGCTAATCCCGGAAATCCAGAAGTGGATACAAAGACCTTACGGGGACATAAACTATTTTATTACGCAGGCGCTGTCTGGTCATGGCTGCTTCCGCAGCTATCTGTACAGCAGAAGAAGAGCGACCACTGACGCGTGTGATTATTGTGGAGGTATTGATGATGCGGAGCACACACTCTTCGTGTGTCCAAAGTGGGAGAACTTTCGAAATGAGTATACTGCAGAAACGGGAAAAACTTTTAACGAAGACAGTATGATGAAGAACCTAATGGGATCCAAAGTCCAATGGCTGTTAGTGTCCAAAACCATACGTAGCATCATAGTGACTAAGGAGCATGACCAAAGATAGGAGACTAAAGATGAATATATAGACAACGCCAGCACCGAAGTAATGCGCAAGCGGGT
This sequence comes from Melolontha melolontha, assembly GCA_935421215.2. Classification (NCBI taxonomy): domain Eukaryota; kingdom Metazoa; phylum Arthropoda; class Insecta; order Coleoptera; family Scarabaeidae; genus Melolontha; species Melolontha melolontha. Next base: position 170,969,235 of record OW285238.1, read on the forward strand.
TCCGGTGCGAGGTGTGCAAGACGACTGGAGGAGGGGTTTTTAGTCGGTATAACCCGACACTACCCACGATCAACATCTGTGTGGGTGTCTTGATTTAAGATTTTCCCCTCCTCGGTAAAATTAAAAAAAAAAAAAAAAAAAAGATATAGATATAGATATAGATATAGATATAGATATAGATATAGATATAGATATAGATATAGATATAGATATAGATATAGATATAGATATAGATATAGATATAGATATAGATATAGATATAGATATAGATATAGATATAGATATAGATATAGATATAGATATAGATATAGATATAGATATAGATATAGATATAGATATAGATATAGATATAGATATAGATATAGATATAGATATAGATATAGATATAGATATAGATATAGATATAGATATAGATATAGATATAGATATAGATATAGATATAGATATAGATATAGATATAGATATAGATATAGATATAGATATAGATATAGATATAGATATAGATATAGATATAGATATAGATATAGATATAGATATAGATATAGATATAGATATAGATATAGATATAGATATAGATATAGATATAGATATAGATATAGATATAGATATAGATATAGATATAGATATAGATATAGATATAGATATAGATATAGATATAGATATAGATATAGATATAGATATAGATATAGATATAGATATAGATATAGATATAGATATAGATATAGATATAGATATAGATATAGATATAGATATAGATATAGATATAGATATAGATATAGATATAGATATAGATATAGATATAGATATAGATATAGATATAGATATAGATATAGATATAGATATAGATATAGATATAGATATAGATATAGATATAGATATAGATATAGATATAGATATAGATATAGATATAGATATAGATATAGATATAGATATAGATATAGATATAGATATAGATATAGATATAGATATAGATATAGATATAGATATAGATATAGATATAGATATAGATATAGATATAGATATAGATATAGATATAGATATAGATATAGATATAGATATAGATATAGATATAGATATAGATATAGATATAGATATAGATATAGATATAGATATAGATATAGATATAGATATAGATATAGATATAGATATAGATATAGATATAGATATAGATATAGATATAGATATAGATATAGATATAGATATAGATATAGATATAGATATAGATATAGATATAGATATAGATATAGATATAGATATAGATATAGATATAGATATAGATATAGATATAGATATAGATATAGATATAGATATAGATATAGATATAGATATAGATATAGATATAGATATAGATATAGATATAGATATAGATATAGATATAGATATAGATATAGATATAGATATAGATATAGATATAGATATAGATATAGATATAGATATAGATATAGATATAGATATAGATATAGATATAGATATAGATATAGATATAGATATAGATATAGATATAGATATAGATATAGATATAGATATAGATATAGATATAAATATAGATATAGATATAGATATAGATATAGATATAGATATAGATATAGATATAGATATAGATATAGATATAGATATAGATATAGTCGTAGTGGTAGGCGAACCCAATAAGGAGTTAGTTCAAAGCAAACAGTGGATAAAGGACAAAAACACGGATGTCGCGGTGTTGTTCCTGAACAAAAATGTACCAGTAATGGATGTTTTCTGTGGGGCTGGATATATAAGGATTGACATTAAGTTATGCCACATATACTGTTGTTATATTTCTCCGAACATCAGGTTGGAGGATTTTAAGGATATGGTAGACACCATAATGGAGGATGCTGGAGGGCGGTTAGGTGAGAAAATTATAATGGGTGATATAAACGCCAAATCACCAATGTGGGGTTCCCCAACCAAAGACAAGAGGGGAGAATTTTTTAGTGAATGGTCATCGACGCTCAATTTGAATATTTTAAACGATGGCATGAAACCCACATTTATTAGGAGACAGACAAAGTCCTATATTGACGTCACGTGCTGCACACGAAACATCCACAGAGAGATAAGCAAATGGGAGGTACTTGATGACGAGACAGGCACAGAACATCAATATATTACCTTCGAAATAGGTAACAAAATCCCTAGGAGAACTATAACCTGGAAGAACAAACCAACCTGCGACTGGGCTGCATTTAAAGAAATCGTCACCATAAGGACAGAAGAAGGCCTTGATAACCCTGAAGAACTCGAATCAATAGTAAAGGAAGCATACCGGGCGTGCTCGCAAACAACATATAAAACAAGAATACATTTCTGGTGGAATGACGAAATAGCGCAAAAAAGGCGAGAGTGCCTAAGGTTTAGACGAACGGCCACTAGAACTGGGGGAAAATCCTTATTGGACCAAAATCTGGACCAGCTAAATTACAAGATGTCAAAAAAGGAATTAAAGATATTAATAAATAGATCCAAGAATAAACATTGGGATGACTTATGTAACGAGCTAGAGAACGACATCTGGGGAAAAGGCTATAGGATAGCAACGAAAAAACTGGTGGGTTATCCTCCTTTTGGATTGACCACTGAACAAAAAATCAAAGCAGCGGAGAGACTGTTCCCGAAGAAACCGAAGAACTGGCAGAGGGAGGCTACTACCGACTAGGTAGAGCTATTCACACCTGAAGAATACTCTGAGGCGCTTCAGAAAATGAAAACTGGCAAGGCACCAGGCCCGGATGGTGTACCAATGGAAGCAATTAAGCAACTAGAAGAAATAGCGCTCACTATGATGCTCAGCTTAATGAATAACAAATTACAATTACAGAGTTTTCCAAAGGAGTGGACGAAGGCCAGATTGGTATTGATACCCAAGGGAAAAATTGAAGACATGAGCTTCAGACCGATATGCCTTCTGAACTCAGCGAATAAACTCTACGAAAGTCTACTGAAAAAAAGATTAGAAACCGAATTGGAGAAAAAAGACGCAATCTCGGAGAAACAATATGGTTTCAGAAAAGGGAAATCCACAATCCAAGCCGTAGAGAAAGTCATAAATATAGTTAAGGAACACAAAACCGACAAATGGGCAGCGCTTATAACGCTAGATGTCAAGAACGCATTTAATAGTGCCTCGTGGGACAAAATCCTTCAGAAATTGAATAGGATAGGAATCCCAAAATACCTTATGAATTCCATTGACAGCTACTTAGATGAAAGGTCAATCGAAATAGATAAGAACACAGCCATGGAAATATCGGCCACCTTGTGGAATGTCTTATATAATGATCTCCTAGAAGAGACTATGCCAAAAGGGGTAAGCGTACTAGCTTACGCTGACGATGCTGCTGTAATTACAACAGCAAGGGATAAAACCCAACTGATGGCTCGTGCTAACGAGGCC
>OW285238.1:174683505-174846005 GCA_935421215.2 Melolontha melolontha
GAGGCTGAAAAACGAGGAGTAATGTGGGAAGATGTAAAAGGGTTAGGTTGTGACAGGAAGAACTTTGGAGGAAATATGAAAAAAAATACCTGAAGATTCAACTTCAACACATAACATCTGTACAATTTTTGACACAATTATAGTTAAGTATATAGTTAAGTGAGTTAAGTATCTTTAAGGTTTTTTTTTTTAGTCGGTCTACAGCCGCAGGCGTAATAATAACTCATGGCCAGCCGATGCCCCCTGTAATTGGCGCAAGCTGTTGGGGGATGCTAAGGCATGGATTATTATTATTATTATTATTAAAAACTAGAAAAAACTTTTACACCGTTTAATGTTGAACACTATAGAACACGGATGGCTTAAATTTTGGACGAGTAGGGGCTCAAGCTGACACAAACTGCTCATTGATTTGTGATCGCCGTGACATTTTGAAATTATTAGATGAGTAAAAGAATTCGTCTTTATAGTGTGTATATAACTGCGCATTTATTTATATTGAGTCTTATTTTGTTATTGTAACACCAGTGGTAGATAGTATTTAAATTCTTCTGCAGAGTTTCACAATCAGAATGTGATGATATTCTCCTAAAAAATGTTAATATGTCAGAATTGGGAAGGACATGGCAGTTAAGCAACAAGGGAAAATTCAAGATTTGTACCAATGTTCGAACCTCAGAAATATCCTATTTAAGATCTGTTTTAAAAAGCAAATAATAAATTGTCTTGCTTTTTTCTTATGTTTGCATTTTCTCATTACCTTTGGATGTTAAAGGAATTGTAATGAATACTCGAGTAGTTTATATTCTTTCAAAACTTAGTACTGTTATTGCAAAAGAAAATTACATAGTACAACGTTAAAACTTTATTTTAAATTCATCCGCTTTTCTTTAAAATTTATTCAACGTGAAATTGAATCATTTCCATGAAACCGGCACCTTTAGCTTTGTTGCTGTCTTTTGTTTTTGCATTACCATCCGATTCTTGGGATAATCTTTGAGTATTGGGCATTATCGACATTTTTCTAGCACTCTGAAATTCACAAAATAAAATTAGTAGAACAGTCTCTGAAACAGACAGAAACAAGAAAAATTCCTAACCACAATATAAATCAATAATATTTGTGTACGTCTTTCGACATCTAAGTTTCTATCTTCAGTAGTACAATCTGAAGAAGAAAAATAAAATGTTAAACGTAGTCTCTTTGCTTAGGGTACAACCTTTAAAGATATGTTCTTTACGAAATCGCCAGTTAATAAAACTAACATTCCTAACATTCAAATACACCCTTATATACTACTTAAACCTTAGTATCAAAATTAAAGAAATGTAAAGCGTGACGAACATGACGCGGAAAAATAATTACTACAATCACAATAAAGCGTACAAACTGGACTCAGGAATTGGTACATTGTTGGTACATTCATTAAATTACTCTTATTTCTATGTATACCGGGTAGCTGCCGAGATATCCGAAATGTTTATTGAAATATCGTGGTTTGAAGATGAAGTAAGATGGGCAATCAAAGTATCCACATTGATGAATAGGTCGTGGTAATCTCCACGATTCACGAACTATCCATCGATTTGTATACTGTTCATTGAGGAAGTTAGTGACACTTCTTCAATAACGGGCCGGAGCAACATCATGAAAAAGCAACATGTCCTTCTGATTTGAAGAGGAATGTCTTCAAGTAGTAGTTTCTTCAAAAAGCCCGCTACAAATTTCCGTCGAAGATTCGTGGTCCGATAACTTCATTATTAATTATTCCAGCCCAAACGTTTATGGAGAATCTTCTCTGGAAGTGGGTTTCTCGAACAGCATGGAGATTTTCGATTGCCCACATATGTTCGTTGTGGAAATAGTTGATTCCATCTCTTGTAAATGTAGCTTCGTTACAGAAGAGGGTTCTTTCAATGAGTGTCCAGATTATCACAAATATGAACTCTTTGGGGAAGATCCATGGGAAGAAGTTCGTGTATGGGTTGGTAGTGACAGTTTTTGCACAGTCGTCCTAGTTTGTCCAGTAAGTACAAAAATTCTTCTCGTACTAACACCAGGATAATTTTCAACTACCTCAAGCACTTATGCAGCATTATTTCTTTGCATAAGTTCTCTTTCACAAGTCGTGTTTATGGGACGCACCTGTTAATCGAAGAGCCTGAACTTTTGCTTGTCTGGAAGACGACGGTGTGGGTATCGTCGTTGATATTCCCTAACTGAGGCGGTGGTATTACCGTTACAATATCCATACACGAAAATCATATCCACGTATTATTCAATTGAATAAATTACAGGGATGATTTTAACACAATTAACGAACTGACAATCAACATTTTTTAGCATCTATCCACACGACTTGCCAACTTTCAAATTTAATATTTCAAGAACTGTTAGGAATTCGGTAAAAGTAAATAGAATCATTTTTGCACGTTTAATTTCAACTCAATACAAGAAACATATTTCACATTTTAGATTTAATAAACTTGAGAAATCTAACGTTGCCCAATATATTTAGGATAAAGGACGCTATATGCCTTCAAATAATCTTATGAATAGGCAAAAAAATCTGAAAATTTTGGAATTAAAACTTCATGTTGAAGTTCAGCCCTGCATGAATAGAATTTGTGCTGTATTTTTAGTTTTGATAAATCAAATATACCCTGAGAGTGTACAAGAAGGTAATTTTATCCACTAATAAAGTGCTTTTTCTGTAGAAGACACGACAAAATGTTATTAGGAAAAGTTGCTCAGCTTGATAAATTATTGCAAGAGGATTTCAACAGGATCAAGTATATCCTGGAAATATTTGTGTTGTCTTATTTTCCAAAATGCATACTATGCTGTGGATATAAGAAGATAAAAATAAAATAATACATTTTGCCACTTAATAGTTAATTCTAAATTAACGCAGTATTTTCTGTGCACTAAAATTTATCTAAAATTTCGGAAATACGTTTCACAAAAGTTATGCTTACTCTATCAGAACGGATCTACCTAATTCACTGCTGTGGTATAAGAGAATTATATATTACAGCGGTTATTAGACTATTTAATCAACCAAATACAATAGTCGTCCAATCTATAGCATCCAGACTAGTTAAAAAAATTCTGACAACCGGCGGTGTACATAATATACCAAAGAAATGCGAAAAATTTTGATGAAGATGACGTAAGCACTCTGTTAGCAATAGATTCAGTACTCGAACAACCCAACCTGTCTCTAAGGAAGCGGTCAGCAGATTCTCATTACCATATTGCATTTATAAAGCAAGAAAGGTTAAACCATATAAAGTCAGATTTCGTAACATGTTAGAAGAAGAAGATGAACCCCGAAGGTTGGAAATTTCTCTTACTCTGGAAGAGGAAATTCTAGAGGATCGAGATTTCTATAAAAATATTATTTTCTCACATGAATAGACTTTTACTACCAATGGTGTGCCTTCCTCACAGAATTGTCGATGTTGACCTGAACATAATCTCGATTATGTAACAAATTCTAAGCGTCAATATTCTAAAAAGGTTAACGTCTGGTGTGCAATTTCCTATCGTGTTGATGTAATTGGACCATATTTGATTGAGGGAAAGTTAATCAGCATACATATTTAAATATTTTGAATTGGTTTGTAGACGAACTGCCATACGAAGTAAGATATCATATTTTCAAAACGTTGGTTGTCCTTTTCACTCGGATTTGGGAGCTTGTGAATTGCTGAATGAGTATTTTCAAGAAAAATTGACAGCCAATGCTGGTCACATCTTATGGCCGCCCAGATCTACTGATTAATTCAATCATCATTCAATCATGGATTTTTTTCTTTTGGGGTCGGATAAAAGAAAAAGTATATTCGAATAGAATTTCAAAGGAAGTAGAGGTGTTGAACGAGATGCTTTAAACTCAATTTCTCTGATTGAGAAGATAAGAGGAGAATTCAATATATTTCGGACAAAAATTGAGGAATTAGCGAATAAAGACGGCAGACTTATTGAATGAATGGATATTTTAGATTATGTGAATATTGTTTAAAGGTTTATTTTAATGTTAGTAATTTAGTGTTATCCCATACATCCTGGAAAGGTTTTATCTTAACCAAAGACGCTACGTTTAACGCAATTTTATTATTTTTCAAATCGGTCTACTGAAGATGACAACTTAGTTGTCAAAATACGTATATAGAGTTTATTGATTTATATTGTGATTACGGATTTTAGCCTCCACCAATTCAGAGTAGAATAGTCGTTTATTAGAGATATTTCAAACCTTTTTCTTCACTTTATCTTCGGTAAACCTGATACCGGGCATTACGGACATCCTTCTAGAGGATGGCATGACGGCCATCTGCCTGAATAAGTGTGCTGCCTCTTCCTTCATACCGCATTCCGTCATCATGTGAACTATTTGTTTCTCTCTCTTTTCGACCACCTTGGTGCCGATCAAATCATCGAAGTCTACCACCTCAACCACGGCTAAAGTCTAAACGAATCTTTGCATTAAATACAGCTAACGTGTATGGGTTCTATTCACCTTTTCTAAATACTGGACTAAAGCGTCATTGTCCATCTGTTTGGCAATTTCAATAGCTTCGTTGACTTCATATTTTGCATCAGTTCTATTGTGCTGTTGGATATTTATCCGGGTTATTATCATTTTAGCATTTACCGTCCACGCCATGTCCTTACATTCCTTAGCTTCAACAACACATTTCCTGGCATACACCCTGGCCAATTCGAATTGTTTAATTTCACTATAGTATCTTGCCAAATCGTGATATAGCCAAGTCATTTCCAAGGGAGAAGTTGAGTTACGCAGACGATTCTCAGCGATTTTAATCTGCTTTCTAGGGATAGGAAAATATATTTTTAAAAAATTCTTTGTTTATATTTAATGTCTACGAGAAATTATTTTTATATTCCCGGACTAGGAATGCAAACAAAAGATTAGAGGAGTAACAGAAATTTAGCTTCTTCGATGCAATTCATTCAAACTTCAATATATCGCTCCCGCTTATTAATTCATTGTAACGCTCCGATATCCCGCTTGTCCGCTTCGTTTGTCCGCTCCGTTTATCCGCTCCGTTTATCAATTTCGTTTTGTAAATATTAGATAGAACAAAAAATTAAAAACACAGAGTAAAATAAAATTTAAAACTGGGCGAAAACAGTATGATCAAAGGGTTTTATGAAAGGAAATTCTATGAATTGTCTTTTTGTCTTTCAATTACACCGTTACAAGATGTTTCCAAGAATTTAACATTTGTTTGTTTTACAGCCACGCATCAAATTTTTCTTTTAGTCTTTTGCTATCCACGGGACGTATTATTGTGGATTTTTCCGCGAAGAATAATTTTGAACAATTAGTGATTTAATTACATTTATTTAACATGCACATTTGTTTTATATCAAAGTATATATAAATGTTTATTGGATTTATTGTAATGACTGTGACTGTACATTGATTTATTGAATCGGAAATTGTCCGAGTTGCGGAATTATTTTAAATTATATGCACCTGTTGCCCAATTTTGTGTCCGGTTGAATTTAGAGATATTTGGTTCTTTGCATGATACTGTTGGAGGTAAAAAACATCATTTTTTATCTCTATATATATTTGATTTAACTTCGGTATTTTACTTATTTGAGTGCTTTGATGTGTGTTTAAGTTCATTTTCGTTATTACGAGTGGTTATCTCGTATTTTAATTATTAATTAAATTAATACCTAATATCTCTCACCTTAGTTTTTTTTTTGTGTGTGAAAAAAGTGTTGCGCACGTAAGTACTTTTCACATTTGTTTTATATAAATTCTTTTCACTATAATTCTATGATATTTGTGTCTATTTGTAATTTAGAATTATTTTTAAATTAGCTTATAATATAGATAGCTAAGAAAATTATCATGTTTTTATGAGGGAGTTTTTTGTCACGTTATTCTAGAAGATTTTTGAAAGTCAGGTTGGAGGGGAGATATTTGTACTTGTGTTAAGTGCGCACGAGTAAAGTAAATTACGAGTTTGACGTTTAGTCTATTTACGTTTGATCTTTTTAGGGGGTAATAATTTAGATTTTGAATTTGAGAATTTTCTTAACAATCTATTAGATTTAATTTTTGCTCGCGAGTCATTAGAGTTTTTTTAATTGTGTGCGAGTCAATTTTCACACAATGTTTTTTACTCGAAGCTTTTGTAAAATAACGCATTAGCTCTCTTTACACTTTGTAAAGAGGTTTTTCTTTATTTTTTTTAATATAATAAAAGTGTAAAATCAAATTGTGACTATTATTTACTGAATTGTTATTTTCCACTTTCTTACTCGGTGGAGAGTGAGCTCTAGATAAAGCTGTCTCAAGCAAGCTGAATCTTCGACTGAATTAGCAGGGAAATACAGTGGACTGACCTTATAAGCAAACCCACAGTTCACAGCAGTATGTTACATATTGTAGTGAATTGTGATATTGATTGCTTATTTAACTTTAATCCACAATACACAGTAGCTTGCCCTGCTATACTCAGTCAGATACGCCTTCCCGGAGCTCTTCAATCTTCAGAGTTTACCCTCATAGGGTATGTGAAGAAAATTAAAACAAAAGGTATTAGGAAAACAAACAAAAATTTTCCCCGCAAATATTTACTCCCATAAAAAAAAAAGAAAATTAAACTTTACAAAGTATAAAGTTGTATTGAAACATCTATCAAGTGAGGAAAACTTGTGTAAAATATGACTGCTACACTAGACTAAAAACTTCACTAAAATGACAGCGAGCAAATTACAAATTAAATATAAAAAAAACAGATACAATCAATTACGTTATCCCAATATCAAACGTCAAATAGAAAACTATCTATATTCACACGCAATCTAAATTTTTAAATCATGCATACATTAACATGATACAAATAAATTTTCCCACCTTCTAACCTTCTAGGACATTTTATTTAAAAAAAAAATTACTTCAAAAAAATCTGATAACTTTTCTTAATATTTCTCAGATTACAATAATATTTTATAAACTAAAATCTAATGATTTTACTGAGCTCAACAATGTTATAGAATTATTTCTAAATACATAAATATAATATTATCAGAAATATACATACATTAATTAATGTAGCCACTTCACAAAAAAAACTATTACAAGAGAGACTACAGATAGGTCATTCAAATCAAAATTACAAGTATACAAAACTCGTAATAAAATCGGGAATTAACTTTAAATACAACAATAAAGCACCACTAAAACACAAACCGTATTTATCTAAAAATATCTGAATAAAAAGAAGTTCTATTCAGCAGGAAAAATAACTCGACCTATCTGTTCGATGACTGGTAAATCTCTCTATCTCCTTCTTCCCGGAAACAGCATCACAGCCCTACCTAAAATAGATCAAAAGAGCAACAATATGAAAATACTACCACTCCACCCGGACTGCATACATCAAAACTAAACTCGCAAGATATACAAGCGTGGACATAAATATACATTAAAATAAAATATACATAAAATATAAAATATCCTCAAATATTACTCTGGAATAAAATACACATAAATATATTGTCTTTTATAGTTTCTTTTAATTTCTTTCTTCGGGGAAAAATCCACGGAAATATGTAAGTTTAAAAGATACCGTGAAAATCGTTTTCAGGAAGATAAAAATGTGATTTAATACAAGAGTTTGATCAATCTAATTTAAATCAAAAAGATTTTGCCGCATCCAAGAATATTAGTGCGTCAATTTTACATACGATTTTTAAAAATTGGCGGGAATTTGTTTCGGTTCATCAAGGAACCGTACAAAAATACGATCTGCAAAATACCAAGAGCTAAAAACTATCCTAAGCAAATGGTTCATTCAGCCCAGCAGCTCTAACATCCCAGTAAGTGGCCCAATTTTGCTAGAAAAGGCCCTACATGTAGCAAACTCTATGGGAATCAGCGACTTTACCGCTTCAACTGGGTGGGTCGATTGGTTTAAAGTCAGACATTCCATCATTTACAGACAAATTTGTGGAGAGTCAAATTCAGTGAATCCTGAATTAATATCCGACTGGAAGAATCAAATTTCGACCCTCGTTTCTGGCTACGATCACTCAGAAATTTATAACGCCGATTAATTTGAATTGTTTTTTAAACTTATGCCCAATAGGTCTCTAGTTAAAAAAAAAACGAAAAACTTACCATGTAATTTGAAATATATAGGTCAAACGAAACGCTAAATTATAACCTGTTTTAAAGAACACATATCACATATGAAATTTAATAGACCAGAAAAATCGAACATCGCAAAGCATGCATTGGCCACGGATCATAACGTCTCCGTAAAATGGTTAAAATTTGTCAAAAACATCAACAACCCCAGAGCAGTATTATACTTTTAACGTCGTCAAAATGCAGGCGATAATTGCTAAAGAAATGGTGGATAAAATACATGATTTATCGCTGAGTGGCCGAAGATTGAAAGTCATTTTGCGATTGAAGAACTCTGCTTATTCTCCTGATCTCGTTTCGTTAGATTTCCATCTCTTTACCTCTCTATCAAACGACTTCTTCACTTCCAAGATTCCTTAAGGTGTTGAATCAGAAAATTCCCAGATCGTTGGGAGGCAATCGTAAATTATGGAGGAGAATATTTTATTGATTAGTTCATGTATTTTATTTGTTAAAAGCTTAATAAATATTGAATTCAATAAAAATACCACGAACCTATGCATCAAACGAACGCTCAAATTACCAAGGCATATGTGACTTAAAAGAAAATTCAAACGTTTGTCAAAATTAAAAACTGCCCAGTTCAAGAGTATAAAAACTTAACCTATCTTACTTCCAATCCACGAAAACACCTTTAAACTGCTTGAGAACCGAATCTTGAGATGGCTCACGGCTCACACTCATACCAAGCATGTTGTAAATTCTCTTTCTTTGATCCCAGTCGTACTGAACTGGGTTCAACCTCTTCAAGTCGAGATACGCCTGGCCCACCAACACATAAACGGCGTTTAAGAATTCATCACGTTGCGGTAGGTATTTTTTAGGTGTCGAATCGCAGAAGGCCTTCAATTTTTCAGCGAGTTCTAGAGCAGCGCGTGTACTTTTCTTGTGGATATTGTATTTGATCTTGTCTAGGAGTACATTAGCTTCTTTGACTGTTGCATTTCTAATTTTAAGTTTCTCCATCTCTTGCTTTTCTTTAAGACGTTCGGATAATGATGTTTCTTGGTATTTTATGAAGTAAAACGGTCTCCTTGTACGAAGCAGTTCCTAAAATGTAGATGTCATTTATGCAAGGTAGATTTATGTGTTGGTTTTATGTTGATTTTGGAACTTACTTGTTTGTAAGATAGTGTTTTATAACCGTCTTTCGCTAATTGCACAATTTCCTTGTAACCGGCTTTATTAGGGCTTTTAACTCCTGGATTGTCTTTTAATGTTTTCAGGAAAATCTTATCCAAGTACATTGCTTTTAAATACTTTTCCGCCATAAAATTTTCAATGTTTGTCGTATATCTTTGTAATGGCCTATAAGGAAAAGGTTTTCCTTTCGGTATATCCTCATCTTCAGCCCTGTGACTTCTTAAGCTTTCCCTAATCTCCAATTCGTAGCCTTCTGGTTCTTCACCACATGGATAATGCGTATCGTCACCCAGATTTAACTTCCTCTGTTTCCTCTTAGAAAATCCTAACGTTTCAAAGATTTGCGTCTTGTCATCTTTGGCTTTCTTCTTCTTTTTCCTCTTAATTTTGGACGTGAATTTTAAAGGATTTTCAGCGTCGCGTACCTTTTTCCAGGCCAACTTCCTAATAATTTTATAATGATCTCTAAGTGGTCTACCGGCTCTTTCGCCTATCCCATTTTCAATGGCTTGGTTGCACTAAACAAACAGAATTTTCGATTTTATCTAACCTTAAATGATCGCAGACTTCATACGTGCATGACACCCATGTAAAAGTTGTCTGGCTTCTTTCGCTTTGGTAAGTTTCTCAAGTTTTGCACCAGAGCATCTTCGAAATCGCAGCTGAGGTAGGTGTTGAGAGCCTTCAATGCCAATACTACCAAATCGTCGGGATCCATTTTAAGCGCTTTATTTATGTCTCCAAGGGCTCCTTCATATTGGACAGCTTTCGCTCGAGCTATAGATCTGCCCATCAAAGCGCGTTTATCGTCTGGGGTTTTTTTGATGGCTTCATCGAAATATTTCAGGGCTAAAATAAAATTGAATTTCATCAGTAAGAAATGAGATTTTTTTTGCTAGTTAAATGCCGAGGAGGAAAAGGAGCAGTCAATGATTAATACTGATGCCCTTAGTTTGGGTTTGAGATTGCAAAAATTACTTCATCTAAGTAAATTGAATGAAAATAAGGTTGGATCTTTAATTGGAATGACCTTTAGGGCTATGGTTTTCAAAGTTTTCTAAAACAGAACCCTTCTTGATAAGAATGTTTTCCCATCCTCCCACTCTCTAGAATTGCGAAACCATTTTCTAAAAAATAGAATCATGGTTCGTTTTAATACTTTCCAAGTTTGTAATTTTGGTTTTTGTATGTTTTAAAGAAAATCTAAAGGATGGGGTAGAGACGATGCTACCTATACGCGACCAATTCTAAAACCCCAAGTAATAAGGAGGTTGCAAGATGTTCTGCAAAACCTTCCTCTCTCGATCTGACCTACCTGAAGGTGGACGTTCCGTCGAACACACCCTGCCGGCCAGCTCAAATGATACGTAGCGCGCACGAGTCCCGAAGGTCGCTTGCTGTAAAGGAGGCGCCACCGAATATTAACACCTGCAAGGTTCACCCCGTATATTCGGAAGCGGGTGGAACACAGGTAGTACCAGACACAAGAGAGTTAGCCCTCCCCCCTATTACTCGCTGCTGCTATGTACGAAAGACTTTGCTTATCTCAACACAAGTAGGAAAAGAAATCAAACAACACAAATTAACAACAATAACAAGCTTTAATTTCAAAAGTAGTTCTTATATCACAACAAAGTATCCAGATGCCAAAATACTATTCAGCAAAAAAACTGGCAAGCTAAAAGATTAGGTATATGTATACCACAATATTATATCATTAAAATAGAGAAGTAAATTAATACAAGAAGCTAATTATACAAAAAAGGGATATTTATCAATACGTTTTTGCCGTATTACGCAGTTGTTATATAATGAAACAGATATGCAAAATACATATCCGTCACTGTAAACATGGACAAACACCTCGTATTTTTAGCATTTACTTCTGTTCAATACATATGTTTCGGCCATCTAGGCCTCATCGGTTGAACTAGTGAAGCAATGTGTATACAAATTAATACAGATCTGTTAAACAACGGATCTGTATCTGTATCTACATTTTCGCTAAAATCGTCTCCAAGCTATAACCAGTTTCGTTCTATCAGGCGACACTAATTTAATCAGTGACATCTGACGGAAGAAAGCGACTAGGCCAGAAAAGGCGATCTTCCGCTCGAATAGCAATGCTATTACGTAAAGCGGAAAAATACGTATATTGGTGCTGTCCATTAACACGCGCCAGATGGCGGTAAATATACAAAAAAGGGATATTTATCAATACGTTTTTGCCGTATTACGCAGTTGTTATATAATGAAACAGATATGCAAAATACATATCCGTCACTGTAAACATGGACAAACACCTCGTATTTTTAGCATTTACTTCTGTTCAATACATATGTTTCGGCCATCTAGGCCTCATCGGTTGAACTAGTGAAGCAATGTGTATACAAATTAATACAGATCTGTTAAACAACGGATCTGTATCTGTATCTACATTTTCGCCATTTGTCCATGTTTACAGTGACGGATATGTATTTTGCATATCTGTTTCATTATATAACAACTGCGTAATACGGCAAAAACGTATTGATAAATATCCCTTTTTTGTATATTTACCGCCATCTGGCGCGTGTTAATGGACAGCACCAATATACGTATTTTTCCGCTTTACGTAATAGCATTGCTATTCGAGCGGAAGATCGCCTTTTCTGGCCTAGTCGCTTTCTTCCGTCAGATGTCACTGATTAAATTAGTGTCGCCTGATAGAACGAAACTGGTTATAGCTTGGAGACGATTTTAGCGAAAATGTAGATACAGATACAGATCCGTTGTTTAACAGATCTGTATTAATTTGTATACACATTGCTTCACTAGTTCAACCGATGAGGCCTAGATGGCCAAAACATATGTATTGAACAGAAGTAAATGCTAAAAATACGAGGTGTTTGTCCATGTTTACAGTGACGGATATGTATTTTGCATATCTGTTTCATTATATAAGAAGCTAATTGATTTGCTAAAGTTAACGAGTTTCAGTAAATAAATACTATAGTTAATTAATAGGTGAAAATATGTTTTGAAAGAATACAGACTTAATTAGTTGAATAAACAGAATAATACCTCAAAGTTATAATTATTAAAAGGTAAGACTGCAAATCTAGGTGGTATTATTCGAAATGGAAAGGCGTAGTCAAAATGAAAAGCTACAATCTACAGAGATTAAATGAGCCACGCAACAAATTAAATGTGTAACTAAAATATTTTTCTACGTTCGCTCAGATCTATCCAAAAAGGCTTAGTTAAAAATGAAGCTACAATACATATGCTTCCAGTAATATACTCTGAACACCCCAGTATCGCTCAAGGCGCAATATAGAGCTTTAAAAAAACGAAAAAAACAGGATTCCATGTCAAGATATCTACACCCTGTATACACAGGTGTTAAAAATTTGAGAAAGATTTAATTAAGTACGTTTTTTAGTATTAGACAATTGAAAATTAGAACGCAGATCATGTATATATATCAATGGTTCCTTACATAAGTTCACAAAGTAAAATTAAAGATATCTAGCTCTTCGACGAAACCCAAGAAATGAATATGTAAAATTGTACGAAGGCCCGACTGAAGGTCCTATGCCTCGTCTAAGACTCTATTCTATGTAATGTCTACTAGTGAAGCTAGTCAACCAAATAATTTATAACATTAAAAGATTAATTAATCAATAGACTAAACATTAATTAAGAAATTTAGAAAATTAAAGTTTCAGGTTAAATGAACCATTAACTACAGTATTACTACAACATCTACTTAGCTTGACAATTATTCTGTTCAAAGTCCCTATCTTCTCTCGTGTCAGTCTTCGCAGCGGAAGAACAAAGCGTTGATTTCGTTTGAATTAATGGAGAATAGTCGCCATCTTATGACAACGTGAAATGAATCCGGTTTTCTCAGAACTGGTAGCTCCGATGCAATCAATATCTCCGTAGGATGTGGAATGAGGATTTCCGATGAATCTCCTCATGGAAGAACGCCGCTGATCGAATCCTTGTAGAGAGGATTAATTACCAATCCAAGAAGGAAAATGTCCACCTCCACGTGGTAAAACTTTCGGGATACCCTCGACGAAAGCCCGAAAGCTCGGTAAAAGCACATAAAATTTGGAAAATAGCTCCAATAATAATATTAAATCCTAAGATATATAGACCACACTAGAATAGAACACAAGTTAGCGCTACAAAGACTTAAGGGCAAGTGCCCGACGACACACAGGAAATGAATCGATATCGATACACGTCACGGACAAGATCGATAAACAGGAAATTTTGAAAAGAAGGGAATTTAATTTACAATAAAACATAACCAGGTACAAGAGTGTACAGCAAAGCCAAAAACGTCAAGGGGTTAATTAAAACTCCCTTATCTAGGTTGTAAATCGATCAAATAGACTAAACGAATGTCTAGAATTCTGCCAAAATCTAGATAAATCAAATGTTGAGAGATGGCGCTCCGAGCGAGAGTAAATAATTATTTCACTAAATAAAGTAAAATAACAGAGATAAATACACAAAAATGCTCCCAGATATCTCACGAACTTCTAAAAGAATTTCTACTAAATTTAGATTTGAATAAAGAATCAAAAACAGATTTACAAACAGATACTAAATGCAACGTGACTAAGCATTAAAATAATTTCAAGATGTCGGACCACCGAAGCGGATGGATCATATTCCGGTAATATATAGGGACAGCCAAAGAATTGGAACATGAATAAAATTTGAAGGAATTGAAGTTTGGAATAGCATAAGTTGAACGATAATTAACAATATCATAAAATAAAATAAAGATAAACGAAAATGTTGAAAAATGAGAGGACTAAGTTGACTTGACGAGGTTAATAATGAAGTAAATTGATTAAAAATTCCTGAATGATCTCAAAATGATTTTTCGCACGTAACAACGTTACAAATTTTGGAGTTTAAAAAATATGGAAGAATAAAACTATGCCATAAAGATGGAACAAAGTAGAGATGTCGCCCCTTTGTAAGAAAGGTACCATGATGTAATGTAGTAGTTATAGTGATATCGCCCTATTGACATGGTTCACCAAGTAGTATCTTCGCTGATAAAGAGAAGATTAGATGCATTTGCAGATCTAGTCAGTTTGGCTAGTGAAGCTAGCTCGCTAGTCAAACTGACGAAGTCTATTCGAGATCGAAACACGTGTCTTTGGCTGAAGTAAACGTTGGAAAATACGCTGTGTATGTCCATATGTACAGATACAGATGTGAGTAATGTATCGCTGATTCCTTTGTAACTATTATGTGTAGTTAAACAAGCTCGAACAATAGGAAACACGTATGCAGCACTGTGTAGATAGGCAAAGTTATGTTGCAGGGGATTAACAGCTATTTGTAATGCGTTTTCAATAAACTATATTTTTCAGAACAATCTATTTATTTAATAGTCAAACCTCGTAAAGAAAGAGAGAGATCTCGATTGAATCAGTAGTTACAAGATAAAAATTTTTGAGCAGCCGTGTATAAAACACTGTAATTATATTATCGCGCTGGCTTCTATTTGCCACAATATAAAAATTTACTAGCGGATGTTAGCAAGAACATTAAATTAAAATTAATTATTCCGCGAGCACGCCATGAATTAATAACATTAGAGCTCTTTGTGAAGTACCCAGAGGATTTAAAAACTGTCAAGTTTGTTTTTCTATTTCGCCCCCAATAATATATCATCGCCAATAATAAATGAAACGGTATTTTTTGTACGCTCCGACGAACAAAATAAAGAACAGAACAGTCTTGCTGTTGATACTGACGAACGTAATTAAGTCAAACCTGACGAATCATTAATTGACCTGTTCTTATACAAGAAACGAAGAGAAGGAAGAAGAAGGAAATGATTGACTTAAATTTTAATTGAGAGGGACTGCGTTTCTCTACTTTCGTGTAATTGGAATTCTTTAGTAATGATCACACAGCTACAGTAAAATAAAATATTATGTGTCGTAAAGTTTTAGTTTCTAACACGTCAACAAATCCAGAAATAATATATTATTGACCAGGCAGAGAGAGCTTATATTATAGCCGAGCATACATTTCACTACCGAGGCATTAGCTCAGCGAAGCACATACCGCGGCCCGCGGGCCGCAAACGAATTTTAAAAATTTTTCGAAAAACTACAAAAGTAGGTAAAAATCCATTCAAATCAATATTTCTTAACTTTTTATTTTATTCTAACTTTTGTAATTGTTAGTAAGATATGTATCTTTAAGTACCTACTACTTTATTGTTCAGGTTTACTACGTAGGACAGGTATGCTCCTCGTCGTTCCAAGCATATTGTTACGAGACTAGAAATCTGTCGAACCAACTAGATTACTGGCATCTACCTACGTAACAATATAATATCAATTTTGATATGGATAAACCAGGCCCCAGCAAAAAACGTAGTCGTAAGGTTGAAGATGAAAATCGACAGTTTCAAGATATTTGGACCGAAAAATACTTTTTTATTTAATCGCATAACAAAAGTGTCTGTTTAATATGCAAGAGTAGTGTTTCTATTCCAAAGGAATATAATGTGAAAATGCATTATGAAACCCAGCATCATACTTTTACCAAATTAACCGGCGAAAATCGAACGCAAAAAATTTCCACTTTACAAAGGGAACTAATAGGTCAGCAAGCTATGTTTACAAAACCAATTCAAGATGCTGAAACAGCTACTGAAATTAGCTTTGAAATATCTCGAATAATAGCGAAAACTTGTCGGCCTTTTAAAGATGGTGAGTTTGTTAAGCAGTGTTTAGATATCGCCGCAAAAAAAAGTGTCTGAAAGATGCAAAGAGGTTTTAGAAAATTCAACTAATTCAACTATCGGATGACTGTTCAAAGAAGACTTACCACATTAGCTAATATACCAGCTAATATAGAAGAGCAATTAGTTATTAAATCGAAAAGTTTTGAGTATTTTTCTATAGCACTCGACGAATCTACAGATATAAGTTCCACTGCTCAACTCTTAATATTTTTACGAGGTGTAACGCAAAATTTTGAAGTGACTGAAAAACTGATTGGTATGAGTTCTTTGACAAGTCAAACCAATGGGAGTGACATGCTCAAAGCTCTTCTGGAAAAATGTTCTATAATGGATTTGGATTTAACGAAATTATCTAGAATTACGACTGACGGAGCACCTTCAATGGTTGGAAGTAAATCTGGGATAATAACTATGTTAAAAGAGTATTTACAAACTAAAAACATAGATACCAAGGAATTAATGCAGTTTCATTGCATTATACATCATGAGGGCCTCTGTTCAAAATTATTGGGATTTGAAAATGTGATGAAAGTTGTAGTACCTACTGTAAACTTTATAAAATCACGAGGTCTCAATCACCGACAATTCACACAATTTCTCGAGGATATTGAAAGCGAATATGGTGATCTCCTGTTTTACACTGAAGTAAGGTGGGTAAGTCGTGAGTTGTCACTAGAGCGGTTTCTTAACTTGATTGAAGAAATCAAAATATTTTTGGCGGAATAGAAAAAGTACGTCTCCGAACTCGACAAACCTGATTGGCTGTGTGGCTTAGCGTTTCTTGTAGACATCACAAATCACTTGAATGTCTTAAATACGCGACTCCAAGTCAATGATCAATTGATTTCGCAGTTATACTCTCATGTTTCGTCCATTCAATGCAAATTGAGTCTTTTCAGGACACAAATCAATTCAGTCAATTACAGCCATTTTCCGAACTACAAAAAAATTATGGCGAAATTCAATAAAACTGATGTCAATTTCGCTTATGTTGAAAAAATTGATATTTTAATACAAGCTTTTCATGGTGGTTTTCTAGACTTCAAGAAAGTTAAACCTCTATTAGACATTTTCAGCAATCCTTTCAACATTTCACCCGAAAATGCAACGGAATCAATACAGCTCGAATTGATAGATATGCAAAATGATGATAATTTACGAAACAAGTTCAATGAAGGTAATTTACTCAACTTTTACCGTTGCGTTGACAAAACCGCTTATGAAGAGTTGCGAATAAATGCATTGAAATGCGCAAGCTTATTTGGATCGACGTATATTTGTGAGCAAACGTTTTCAGTGATGAAACTTAATAAAACAAAACATCGAAACCGTCTGGCAAATGAAAATCTGGAAGCAATTTTACGTGGGGCGACAAGTAATGTGGACCCAAACATAAACAAAATTGTCAGGTCAATGCAATGTCATGCATCAAAATAATAAAACATGAAATATTGCATTGTAATGATTAGATTACATTATGATTACATAATTTCAACAAACATTTTTGAATGTTCTTTTATTTTTATCATTTGTAGTAATTCATACTATTTAAAAAAAAATATTTGTGTTAATAAGTAACGGGTGTTCATTTGAAAAGTCAATCTAGTAGCGTGTGATTTACTGAGAACATTTTGAAGTATGTCGTAAATTAAAATTTACTACTTAACCTACGAAGTCGTATATTTTAACAGTTTCATACATACAAATAAATAACAAATGTGATTAACATTATCAAATGTCATTTGGATTTACGTTTACGGAACAACAAGCACATACTAATATATATGCGTCTTATTCTATCAAAATTTCAAAGTAACCTAGATTGACTTTTCAAATGAACACAAGTTATTATTTGTAGTGGCCCGTCCTTGGCTTATAATTTTCCCGAGTGGCCCCTGTTCCCTATAAGACTGTGCATCTCTGCATTGGCTGATGTAGTAGAATGTATGCCAGGGAATTAATAAGCTTTCACTGCCGTGTATTATACACATCGAAATTATTATACTATTCACAACCTAATATTGAAATAATTCATTTTTGTCCGGCGGAAGTTTTGTCATTATTTTTGTACGGCGGAGTTGAAAATATACATTTAAATAACATGAAAAAAGCGTCTATGTATCTCCCTGATAAATATGAATCGTAAATTCATTCAGACAGATATTTGCGCAACTAATCTAAAACGTCAAACGTCAACATTAATATATTTCGACTTGTGCAGTAAAATATCACAGCCCCTTGAATAAACAAATATAAGAAGTAAATGTAATATTTGAGCCAAAATAAAACTTTTCAAGTAAACTATAAACGATAGAGTATAATTCATACCTAGCTTGTGAAATGTCGTCTGTCACTCATTGATTAAATTGACTGACAATCTACGAATATCTTCGATTATTCTTACAAATTTATCATTAAACAAAGGCTTATGTATTTAATGAGCAACAAAGGAGATTATATAGTTGAGATTTAAGAAATGGCAGAAATGTCGATGGTGAATAGAGTTATTCTCTGAGAGATGCCTACGAAGTTTTTTTTTATTCAGAGAAACAGGAAGCGTGAATCGTAAAATGGGGAGTGGTAGACCATTGGTCGGAAATGAAATTACTGTCGAAGTGGCAAGGCAAATAGTCAATACGTCACAGTATATTTACGTAATATAAAATAGTTTAAAATATATAAAATGTAAAAATTAGGAACAATGTGTAAACAAATTGTTTTATAATCAACAATTTATTCTGAACAAGATAATAAAAAGTCGAAACGTTAATATGAGTATTTTTAATTGATGAATAGTAATCAAATCGAGTTCCAAAAAATAATTAACCGTATATATATATATATACAGGGTCCGGCAACGAAGCGGGGACGGAAGATTACACGCGTATTTGAAAGTTAGTCAAATATTTAGTCATCGGATATCCTTCCGTACCATCAAGCACACGTTTTAAAAATATTTTGTTCTTACAGGGTGTTCCAGATGGAAATTCCAGACTAAAGTTGCATTTTTTTAAATGGAACACCCTGTATATTAATAGACAAAATGATCCGCGCTTAAAAGCTGGTTACATCGATATAATGTTGTATGGATCTAAAGTTGATAGTTTCTGTGTAAATAATTAGTTTACTTGATAAATTGATACATTTCAGTAGGCTATTCTGCATAAGGAAAATCAAAAGATCCGAAACCAATAGAATAGAATATTTTCTACTAGTATGCACTTTCGTTGCTACGTGAAATAAATTCTGCAACTGCTCGCGTTATACAGGGTGTTCACAATTTCGAAAAATCGAAGAAATCTCGTAATTTTTAAATGGGACACCCTGTATATTTTTAGCTCATCGAAAAGCCCCTTTACTACGCTTTCTATTGATACCTCATTTGATGCACCTAGGATGGATCATTTGCTAATTATTTCTTTTTAGAGTTGAATTAATGAAAAATGCTTGTATTTTTAGTAGCTAATTTGCGCTTTTAAACCTTCTGTAAGATCGAATATTTAACAAATTATCCATAAATGGCCTATAACAAGAAGAAACCCCATTAAGTACGAGAAACAGTTGATTATCACTCAGCGGTGAAAGCAAACATTAAATGAATATAAAGTAATATAGCATTTTCAATAGATTCACTGCCGATTAAGTTATCTGGTGTCAGTTTTAAGCTTGTATACTTAAAAACCAAGTTATCAAAAATTTTGTTCCATCTTACACAGTATTGTTTAATCTTTAAAAGAAATTGCTATAATGAGTAATTTTAGTATTCAAGAAATGGTGAATATGACATTTATTCTTGGGGAGTGTACAAGAAATTGTCTCCTAGCAAGTAGAGTATATGCAGAGAGATTTCCAAACCTTGAAAGAAAGCCAAGACCGGAAGCATTTGAAAGGTTATTAGAGAGATTTACAGAAACTGGTAGTGTAACCTACAAGAAGAGAGAAATAAATAAGCCGGTAATCAATGAAAAAAGCGAATTGGCCGTATTATTAACAATACAGGAAAATCCACATATAAGTATAGACGGTATTTCAAAGGTAACAGCTATTGAAGATAGGAGCGTACGAAGAATTTTAAGAAGTCATAAGTAGGTATAATCCGTACCATATGGAATTAAATCAGGAATTGCATGGTGATGATGATTTCATTAAAAGAACAGACTTTTGTGGTTGGTTGTTAAATAAAATGCGAGATATGCCAAATATTTTAACAAAGATTTTGTTTAGCGATGAGGCTACTTTCAAAAGTAATGGGGCGGTAAATAAACATAACATGCATTAATTAACATGCACATTTGATAAATTCTTGGAGTTTTTGAAAAAATATTTTTCAATTAAAAATATATTTGATAAATTTTTGGAGTTTTCGGCTTTTATATTAAATATTTTAAATATTTTCAAATTAGTATGCTATATTGCAAAGTAAATGTGAATGTAAACATTGCTGTCTACAAATTACAACGCAACCCATACGAAATTTTTTTTGAAAAATTTTCGTCCACTTGGGACTTGAACGCAAGTCTACGGTTTGGCGGACCGTTGCTCGAACCAACTGCGCCACGATGGACATTGGTTTCAAGTTTATTAGAACCGCCTTTTAAGGCATCGTTGTTAATATTCAAATGACATTATTTTGAAAGTTTGAAATTGCTAATTTTTACTCCTTCAGCTATTAATATATATATATACGGCAAACCGTAGACTTGAGTTCAAGTGCCAACGTGAACAAGAATTTCTTAAATAAAATTTCGTATGATTTGCGTTGTAATTTGTAAACAGCAATGTTTACACTCACATTTACTTTCCAAAATAACATACTAATTTGAAAATATTTAAAATATTTAATATAAAAACCGAAAACTCCAAGAATTTATTAAATTATATATTAAATGAACTCCTAAGAAATTATATATATACAGGGCAATCCAAATTAAGTGTTCACCATTGGTAACTTTGTTATTATTAAAGATACAAGATTGTTTAAATTAGCAAACTTGTAGTACTTTTAACGCTCTTTAAGACTGAAGAATTAAAAAAAAAAAGAGAAGCGCGTTTTCGAGTTTTCCCGAAAAATGTTTTTTTTTCAAATGGAAACCTCTGTATATTATATCATTTTCTGTTAGAAATTCAATTTTTAAACAAAAAATCTTATAAGAAAATTTTTACTGGGATTAAAAATACTTGAGTTATAGTGAATAAACAGAAACAGCTAAGTCAAGTGCATTTCTATGTTTCTATGATAACGACGTTAATTCTTTCTAGTAAACGTCAAATATTAGTACAGTTTTATTAGTCTTTCACTCATAAATTTTATTTTGCTAGTTATTAATTTGACAAAAAAATGATTTTTACCCATGCAGAAAAGTGTGATATGTTAGAATCTTATTTAGTGTGCAGAAAATCCTCTAGGAGGGCAAAAGAACACTACGCTGAATTATATCCACTCCGAACACAACCAAATGAGCAATTTTTTCTGAGACTGTACCGAAAATTTAGAGGCAATGAAAGTGTTTTTGCCAAAACAAGAACAAGAAGGACTTTTATAATAAGCGAGGCCACGGAAATTCTAGTTCTTGCATATTTTGAGGCCAACCGTGAGAATTCCATACTAGATATTATCAAGGAATCTGATTTGAGTCCCGGTACTGTGCATAGGATTCTGAAGAAACACAAATTCATTCCTTATAAGTACAAACCAGTTCAAGTTTTCTTGCCAGGGGATCCAGAGAGAAGAATGTTTTTTTGCCACTGGTATCTTAACTTTTGTCGCCAAAATGTAAACAACTTTCGTTATATTTTATGGACCGATGAATCAAATTTCTCAAATTCTGGAATGTACAATACAAAAAATCATCATTACTGGTCAAAGGAAAATCTTCTTTTAGTACATCCAAGACGCCCGCAAGTCCGTTACAGTTTTAATGTTTGGTGCGGTTTAATTGGTTCAAGGATTGTTGGTCCTTTCTTTTATGAGGGCACTCTAACTGGTCAAAGGTACATAGAATTTTTGACTGAAATTTTGAATAATTTCTTAGACGATATTGATCTCATAAGTAGACAGAATCTGCATTTTCAGCAAGATGGCGCACCTGCGCACAACTACAGAGGTACTCATCAAATTTTAAATACTAATTTTAACAATTCATGGATAGGAACAAATGGTCCTATTCAGTGGCCTCCCCGATCGCCAGATTTAACACCGCTTGATTTTTTTTATGGGGTTATTTAAAGACAGAGATTTATAAGCAAAGGTACGAAAACGTAAACGCCCTAAAAATTGCAGTTAGTGAAAAGATAAACCAAATAGATGGTAGGACCATACTAAAAGCAGTTCGACAAGTTCAGAAACGTGTTCAAAAATGTATTGAACAACAAGGTGGTATTTTTGAACATCTTCTATGAAAAAATCAGTAATTTTTATTTTCTTTTAATGATATGTTTATGTATAAAATAAAGTTTATAAAAATTATTTAGCTGTTTTTGTTTATACATTATAACTCAAGTGTTTTTAATCCCAGTAAAAAAGTTCTTATAAGATTTTTTGTTTAAAAATTGAATTTCTAACAGAAATTGATATAATATACAGGGGTTTCCATTTAAAAAAACATATTTTTCGGGAAAACTCGAAAACGCGCTGCTCATTTGTTTTTTTTTTAATTCTTCCATCTTAAAGAGCGTTAAAAGTACTACTAGTTTGCTAATTTAAACAATCTTGTATCTTTAATAATAACAAAGTTACCAATGGTGAACACTTAATTTGGATTGCCCTGTATATATATATATATATATATATATATATAACGGGTGGTCATTTGAAAAGTCAATCTAGTAGCATGTGATTTACTGAGAATATTTTGTATGTCGTAAATTAAAATTTACTACTTAACCTACGAAGTCGTATATTTTGACAGTTTCATAAATACAAATAAATAACAAATGTGATTGACATTATCAAATGTCATTTGGATTTACGTTTACGGAACAACAAACACATACTAATATACATGCGTCTTATTCTATCAAAATTTCAAAGTAACCTAGATTGACTTTTCAAATGAACACACGTTAAATTAATTAAAATTCGGGTAAGCGGTCAATTAAAAAACTCCTTTATTAAATTACCCTATATTTCGCAACACTTTGTCGCTTCTTCTGGGGTAAAAAATGTAGAGTTAAAAAATAATAAAATTGACGTACAAAATATAAAAATTGATTTTTCAGTTTCTGTCTGAGCAACTGATGTATTATTTTTGCAACGCTGTCGTGTAGTGTAGGTGCAAGTTCAGAGTATTATTATTACTATAAGTATTTTTGTTTTAATTATTATTATTAGAGTGTATTTCGCTTTTGTTAATTTTATTCACCATTTAGTCATATTTATAGAAGGAATACATGCATTTATAGGTTATCAAAAGCTAACTAATTTTGTTCGTAATTTTAATTTAAATTAAAGCTTTTTCCATATTGTTTTTAAACTTGTTGGATCCAAATATACCAAGAAACTGTTCAAAAAAACATGATGTAAATATTATGTTATGATCTCCAACTTCGTGGAAGCGAGAAACGTTACTTGGCTGACTTCTAAAATTCTAAAATTTAATTTCGGCTTAAATACTACATATATATATATATATATATATCTTAATTATTTAATTATCAATGATAAAGGATTACGAGAAGACGTAATTTTTGACGATACATACATCATAATTACACAAAATAACGTTAATATATCACTTTTGGCACCGCAAATTTGTTAAGCATTCGAAAACAAATTAACGTTAGTACAAATAATGGGAGGAAAGGAAATGGCGAGCCGACAATGAAATAACATCCAGATTATGTGAAACTCCGGGAAAACGATAAATTTCCCCGAAATAAATTTTCGCACTGCTTATCCACCACAAGTGTATTTATAATTATTTCTTGTTATGGTATTTTCGCCAACGTATTATTTAATAAAAGGTGAAGAAGTCCTTATTTGGTGGAATACTCTCTCCGCATTAATTTTGATAATTTTATTATCTTGTTTTGCGACATATTCATTAAAATACCCCACAACCGACGTGAGTGTGTTTATAAAACAGCGATGCACATACCGCGGCCCGCGGGCCGCATGCGGCCCACTGTCGATATTTATGCGGCCCGCCAACGAATTTTAAAAATTGTTCGAAAAACTACAAAACTAGGTAAAAATCCATTCAAATCAATATTTCTTAACTTTTTATTTTATTCTAACTTTTGTAATTGTTAGTAAGATATGTATCTTTAAGTACCTACTACTTTCTTGTTCAGGTTTATCTGTCGAACCAACTTGATTACTCGAAGGTTCGCGAAACATACAACGCATACCCGCTATCGGGGCAGTTAAGTTTTAACTACGGACAAACGAACGTTATATTTAGAGAACGGATGCAATTTCCATAAAACGCAATCGGCAATTGGAATTGTGTATAACGTCGCTCAGTACATTCCGGCGTAATTCAATGAAGTATTTGTTTGACTTACTCGGCCACCTGGTCTCGCCACGATAACAATGGACAACCCAGCTATTGTATTCGGAGAATATAGTCTTTTCAGTGGTGTCGTGTACGTAGATAAAATAAATAAGTTTATCGTATTTCGTAAGAGAAATCGTCGTCGGACGATGTTGTGCGTTTAAAATTAATTAATTGAAATGTTCGTCCGTGAGATGAAAAAGAAAAATTTTGTCTTTATTTAACTTTCGACGACGAGTGATTTGGGATCATAAAGAATTCGTGTTGGACAAGTAAAACAAGAAATACAATCCTTTAACGAGTAGTTTGACGGTGTAAAAGTTGTAGAAAGCGAAATTTAAAGTAAATACTTCTGTTATGATGCCGTTATTCTATTTATTACAAGCTATGTGTAATTCTAGTGACCGATCTTTATAAAAAAGAAAATATTTTAAGTATTAATCGATACTAATTATGTTATTTTTTATTAATGTTGTTCAAATCATTCTAATATATTTATAGCTTCTATCTCTTCACGTATATAGTAGTAAAATATACGAAAAACCGCTTCTACGCAAACACAGTATGTTTTCCAATTATATAAATAAAATTAAAAACTTTATAAATTCAACTTTTCAACAAATAAATATGTATTTCGTAATTTTATAGATCACCACCCGTTCGTTTTCCAATTATATAAATAAAATTAAATATTTTAGAAATACAGCCTTTCGCCAGTACTGCACTGGGCTTTCCGTCATGTGGTAAGCGTGTCCGTTCTCTAGTTATATTGTTTGAATTGTAATCTGTGAAGAATAAATATTTCGTCATTCGAACTTGGCATCTACCTACGTAACAACATAATATCAATTTTGATATGGATAAACCAGGCCCCAGTAAAAAACGTAGTCATGTGGTAAGCGTGTCCGTTCCCTAGTTATATTGTTTGAATTGTAATCTGTGAAGAATAAATATTTCGTCATTCGAACTTGGCATCTACCTACGTAACAATATAATATCAATTTTGATATGGATAAACCAGGCCCCAGTGACAAACGTAGTCGTAAGGTTGAAGATGAAAATCGACAGTTTCAAGATATTTGGACCGAAAAATACTTTTTTATTTCATCGCATACAAAAGTGTCTGTTTAATATGCAAGAGTAGTGTTTCTATTCCGAAGGAATATAATGTGAAAAGGCATAATGAAACCCAGCATCATACTTTTACCAAATTAACCGGCGAAAATCGAACGCAAAAAATTTCCACTTTACAAAGGGAACTAATAGGCCAGCAAACTATGTTTACAAAACCAATTCAAGATGCTGGAACAGCTACTGAAGTTAGCTTTATAATATCTCGAATAATAGTGAAAACTTTTCGGCCATTTAAAGATGGTGAGTTTGTTAAGCAGTGTTTAGATATCGCCACAAAAAAAAATGTGTCCGAAAGATGCAAAGAGGTTTGAGAAAATTCAACTAAATCGGATGACTGTTCAAAGAAACTTATCACATTAGTAGCTAATATAGAAGAGCAATTAACTACGAAATCGAAAAGTTTTGAATATTTTTCTATAGCACTCGACGAATCTACAGATGTAAGTTCCACTGCTCAACTCTTAATATTTTTACGAGGTGTAACGCAAAATTTTGAAGTGACTGAAGAACTGATTGGTATGAGTTCTTTGAGAAGTCAAACCAAGGGGAGTGACATGCTCAAAACTCTTCTGGAAAAATGTTCTGTAATGGATTTGGATTTAACGAAATTAACTGGAATTACGATTGATGGAGCACCTTCAATGGTTGGAAGTAAATCTGGGATAATAACTATGTTAAAAGGGTATTTACAAACTAAAAACATAGATACCGAGGAATGAATACATTTTCATTGCATTATACATCAAGAGACCCTCTGTTCAAAATTATTGGGATTTGAAAATGTGATGAAAGTTGTAGTACCTACCGTAAACTTTATAATACAAAAGTATTTTTAATAATATAAAATATTATTAAAAATGGGGTGTGAAGAACACAATACAAGTTATATATTTGTGAATGTATCTCCTCTCCAGAGACGCAGATACGTATTTCACCTTTCTACAGGATCGTCGGTACGCCCCTGCTGGAGAAGAGATACATTCAACCAAATATAACTACCTTGCTATCAACCAGAAATTATTAAGACAGAGCGTGAAAGAATATTCAGCGCTGTCTAGATAACAACTGTCGAACTAAGCAACGTGTTTCACTAGACGGTGCGTCTCTGGAGAGGAGATACATTCACAAATATATAACTAGTATTGTGTTCTTCACACCCCATTTTTAATAATATTTTATATTATTAAAAATACTTTTGTATTATACAAATTGGTGTGGTTTTTACCCACTCATGTATGTTTCAAATTATTTTGTTAAACTTTATAAAATCACGAGGTCTCAATCACCGACAATTCACACAATTTCTCGAGGATATTGAAAGCGAATATGGTGATCTCCTGTTTTACAGTGAAGTAAAAACTTTGTTTTTCATTTTCAAGATGATGATACGCAAAGCAATTCTATTTGTAAACACCCGATACTAATTGAAAATTTACAAAACCAACTAAATTATATTAAAGCTAATTTCCAGTGCCTTAATGATACGATTACTTATATGCAAAATCAAGATATTAACCTCAAAAAGGCGATATTTAACTTAGAAACCTTTATCGATCGAATGAAAAGTACGCCTTCTGAATTTGAAAACAAGCTGAGACAAACAGTTGACGCCATATTTAGCAGAAATCTAGATTTAAATATATATTATCAATTCTGCACAGAGCCGATTGAAAAGTTTATACATTCGAAGTATGGTGCACTTTTGCAACATTTTAATCACGCACCCATCACCAGTTGTGATGTGGAACGGACATTTTCTATTTCGAAAGACGTTTTAACATCTAAAAGAACTAATTTAACACAGGAACACCTTGAACAAATTTTAGTTGTTCATAGTAATGTTTTACACTTTCAATGTTTCACAGAAAATACATAGTTTTGAGTTTTGTTCTTTGTAAATTATTTTTAGTCAAAATTCGATACGCAATTCGCTTGTCAGCATTACTTTTGTTTCAGCAGTAGCTGCTGCCGGTTACCAAACCGTTTATTACATTCGCTCTGTTGTGCATTCACAGATACATATTAACTGCATATTGCTATAGACTTTTCCCCGCAAATATTTCGAAAAGTCAATTATTTATGATTGTACAATTATTTTGGATGCCAGTGTATAATTTTTGAAATTTATTATCTATGAATGGATATTTATTTTGAACTGATAGTTATTTTTGACTTGTGTAGTTGTAGTACGCCGTTTTGTATTGCTGGATCCGCAGACACAAAATGTGGAGTGTAGTAAGGAAGTTGTGTTTTTTGAAAAGATAAATCTTTATCTTTGATTATTAATTTCGGTTTTTGTTTATGAATTAATTGTGTTGTTGTGCTTGAGTATATCTCATTACCGTTATTACGTTTTTTTTGAGTTACCGTTATTACCGTTATATACGAGTTAGTGATTCTCGTAATTTGCTTATTAACACTTTCTTACACACCCCGTGTCTCGAGTTTTTGTGAATATATTCTTACGTAAGTTATAAGTTATTTAAAGATATTTTTATATTTAAAAGAGTTAATACTGTATGTTCTTATGTATAATTATTTTCGTATTGATATTTAATCTTAGTGATTTGAAATAAATGACAAAGAAGGTTTTTAAAGTTTCTAGTTAAAAAAAAATCTGTTAACGATAAATTTTATACGTTGATATATCAAGGGCATTTTTTCATGTGGCTTTTCATGTCTTATCTGGTTGTTTATTTTGTTTATTGAGGGAGAAATTAAAAAGTATCTTTGGAATTTATTAGTTTTAATTTTGATCGGAAGTCATACAGGATTTTTTATTATATGCTACGGTCATTTTCATATAATATTTTTACCTTAATAATATTGTTTAATGAGGCAATATTTATCTTTATACTTCATAAAGATTTTTTTTTTTTTTAATTTTGTATTAAAGTTTCATTTAAAGTTTATTGTGTTTTTTATTTAACATTACTTCAAGAAGTTCACAAGTTACTTAAAGCAATATAATTAAAACATTTGTTAAGACTCTTTTACTGGCGCTTGATAAATTTGTAGAAGAGAAAAAAACCACATTTTCCGATTGGAACCCTGAGGGAAAAGCAGTTTCATCTAGTAAATAAACCGACTGAATAGCTAATCTGGACAGATTGGTTGTGAATTAGCAAAGTACAACATCACAATTCATAACAATATGTAGGTATATGCCACTTATGCAGGTGACCACACGTATCAAATTTTTCGAAACTCACGGATCGCTTACAGAAACAAACCTATTGCGAATACAAGGCAGACGCCTATGAGCTATGAATCATGAATCGCTCGAGTCCGCTCTCTGCTAATCATCTATTAGAAAAAAAAACACACTTTCGATACGGATTTTCGAGTTTTACATTTAGAAAATAAAGGCACTAAATTAAATTTACTGAAAAGTTTAGAAATCAATAAATTAAAACAATCACAAATTTTACTTAATAATCAATTAGATTTAAATAACTTGCTTTTGTTAAATTTATTCATTTAAAGATTGTTTAGACGATAATAGAAATGTACATTTACTTTATTAAACCAAATTTTATGCGTAAACATGTTTCGTACCCTATAGTATAACACTTAGGGCCGAACAGATGGGTCACATATTCTCACTACCTTCAATATTTGTGTTAATTACACAGGTCTACAAAATTAAACTTTTTGACAGATGTTTTTATTTTGAAAACTGATTTTATATAATTTTGGTAGGCTGATTTCAAAAATTCTATGCATTTATATGTATCACGTAAGGTTTTTTGCAAATATTAAATGAAAAAAAACGATATTTCTAAAAAAATTTATTTGTTTATTGAGTAAAAAGGTGGAATACAAGTTAAAAAAGTGGAAAAAAATACTTTACTCAGTCTTTTTTAAGTGAAATCTTTGTCTTTTTGTCAGAAAGCTGCGTTGTCCGGACATTCGGTTGTATGTTTTTAAGGGCATATCCCGTTTTAACATCCAGCAGTAGTCAGCCATCATCGTTATGCTCCATCTGCCTTGGTATCGCCGTTCCATTTCCTTAATGTCTTGATGAAACCTCTCTCCCTGTTCTTCGCTAACTGCTCCAAGATTTTCAGGAAAATAGTTCAAGTGTGAAAACAGGAAATGCACTTTCAAACTCATATTACAACCTAGACGATGAAAGTGTTGTAACATATTTTGAACAATATTTTCGTAGTTTTCGTCCTTAGAGTTCCCAAGAAACTTATCAATTACTTCTTTAAATGAAACCCAGGCGTTTTTCTCGACAATGGTCATTGTGTTTTGAAAATCCTTGTCTTTGCATAATGTTCTTATCTGCGGCCCAACAAAAATACCTTCTTTTAACTTGGCATCGGATAAGGCTGGAAATGTCTCGCACAAATATTTAAAACACTGTCCATTTTTGTCTAGGGCTTTAACAAACTGCTTCATCAAGCCAAGTTTCATATGGGGAGGAGGCAGAAAAACTTTTTTGAGGTCAACCAAGCTATCTCTTAATACATTTTTGCTACCAGGTGTAAGGCTTGTTCTAGAGGGCCATTCTATTTGAGTCCAATGTCTATCCCTTGCTCGACTATCCCACTCACAAATAAAGCATGGAAATTTTGTATAACCTACTTGTTGTCCTAGTAGCATGCACAGCACTTTAAGGTCACCACAAAGCATCCACTGATGTTCTTGGTAGTTTATTTTCTTTAAAAGAAGTTCAAAATTTTCATACGTTTCATTAAATGTACCGAATGGGCAACGGGAACCAAGGCCAGCTCGTTACCATTGTGAAATAAAACGCCTTTTAAACTACGCTTACTTGAGTCGATAAACAGGCGCCATTCTTCTTTTACATACGGCACATTTCCTAATTTTGAAATTAAGTCAGGAATATTGTTGCAATACATTAGCGGTCCGTCTTGAGTAAAATATTGACATAACTCCTTTTCGCGATCCCGGTAAAAGCTTGATGTGACGCCAGGTGCCAGTAAATGTTTCTCACGAAGTCGGGAGGCTAACAATTCGGATGCATCCTTTGGAAGGTGCAAATCTCTAATTAAATCATTTAGTTCGCTCTGGTTAAACACTTCGGGCCCTCTGAAATCTGGTGTGAAATCTGAGTCATCTGGGTCGCAATTAGATTCCTATGATTCTGACGATATGACGTTTTCTAGTGCTTTTGGGGCGGTAGGTATCGGTACATCTGGTCCATGAAAGGTCCATGGTCGAATAGCAGAGTCAAGATTGGGATACACAATTTGTTTCTTATTCTTTTTGTTGAATCCTTGAACATTACACGAACAAAAATAATAATCCATACCATAGGAACACCAAAGCTTAAACATTTCTTCCTACCTTTTTGCCAGTTTCTTAATACTTCAACGCAAACAGAACATACAGTATGAGGAGCCCAGGACTTGTCTTGGTCGCCAATTTTTACACCAAAATAAGCGTGGTATACATTTTTCACAAACGAAGTTATAGTTTGCCTCTGCTTTACTACGACATAACTACCACAGATATAACAAAAGTTATTCGGATTGTTCACACAATGTCTTCTTTCCATATTTATACGTTCTAGAACACTAGGAACACTAGGAATACGCAACAACGAAGACAACAAGCGCGCGGACATAGTAGCACGACGACTAACACAACCAAACTGCGCATAAGCAGGTTTCAACGTTGTATTGACGCTTCTGCGCCGACTCTGTTGCTTTGCTGAGAAATCTAATATTAACCAGTGTTGCCAAATCACATTTAATTTCATAAAAATCAATTCATTTAAAAATCATGCCTAACATGGAACAAACATATTCTTGTCATAGGTATGTATATTAATAAATTAACATTTTTAAGATATAGAGCGCTATAAAAAAAAATTTACGTGATAGAGCAAAAATATGGCGTTTTTTTGGAATAAGGGCCCCCAAACATATACAAATTAGCAAACAGCTTTCAAACATCAAAATCACTGTAGACCTGTGTTATTAGATTTTTAAAAAGCGTTTTAAAATAATACTAACCTTGTCCATTTTATATTTTTAATTTAGTTTATAACGTGCTTTATAGCTAGAAGTACCCGGTGAAGCCACTGTGCTGGCGAAACAATTGTTATTTTAGGATTGCGTATTAAAAAGTGCATATCTTAGTTATTATTTTAAATTATGGATCTTGCTGAATCAAATCAATTAACCAAATATTAATATTTATTGAAATTAAGTTTCTAGATTCTTTAATTTTTTATTAATTCTTTAAACTCCTTAATTATACAGTATCTTACCCCTTTCGTATTGCTCCCTTCTGGTAATATAATAACCCAGTTCCCTGTACAAAGTTTGAAATCCATATATTTCATCTTTCTTTTGACCGAACGCCGTCACAGCAGTCGCCATCTCTCAACAGTACAGCTTCGTATCTTCTCCTCTGCCCGATAAAATATACCGTAAATTTATGAATTAGATTACGATATAAGAGCGTAATCCTAATTGCGCAACATTAATTCTACAGCCGTCACGTTGACAAATGTGAAAATGAAATTAAACCATCGCAAGCGTCGCCGTTGACATTTCGTTGTTCGCCCGGCACTTTTGACATTCACAACGGTCATTTATTCTCAACGTCAACGATTCGTTTCGGAGGAAGTCAAATCGCTGCTATTGAGTTAAATTTTCCTCTTGTCTCCTTTATTATAGCAGCCAAAAGTCACTTCGGGGAACGAATTATTAAGGGAAATTGGAAAAGTTTGTTTATACGCGTTTAGTTTTATTACTAGACTTCTTGAAATGCTTTGTTAGTTCTCTCACTTCAAAATTTACTAGAGCAAATTACCGTGTGTTTAAATACAGTCAATTCCAAAATATAGTATATAAACTGGCGGACAAAAGATTTGTCCATTCATTATATATTTGCGCGAAATATACAACCAGTTGAGCGACAAAATTTATTTCTAGCCAATGAAATGGTTAATCTTAGCGCATGATTCTAACATGCAGCGACTGGTATCTTTATATCGGGTGTGGGTTTGTCAAATTTTGGAAATTTCTTTGAAATAGTCTGGAATGTTCTAACTGATAACTGAATATAATTGATTGAGGTCTCGCTAGGCACTTGGTGAAACATATTAAATGATAAAGGTAAAGAAAATACACACTTGGTTATTTGTTTCACTGCAATTTTATTTACTAAATACGGACAAATTTGTTTCGAACTTCACAGTTCATTCTCAACTGAACAAGAAAGGTTTACTTAAAATATGAATAGATAATTTGAATAGTGGGAGTAACACTGTGAAACATAAACGTGAGTTATGTATTATGGGGGTTTTCCTAGTAATTAACGAGAAACAGCCTTAATAAAGGGGAGATTACAAACTCTGTTTGTTCATTTACTATATTTAATGATTTGTTTATTGCTTTAGATATTTCCATTATTTCCAAAAAGTCTAATCGTTTACTTTTATTTGCAGAGTGTAAAATTTCAAAATTATTTATTGATACCCTGTGTTCTTCATTTATACAATGCTCGGATATACCTGAACATTTCTTGGAATATAAAATTGCTTTCCTATGTTCTTCTATTCGTGTGCGAAAACATCTTCCAGTTTGACCTATGTAGAAAGCGTCACAGTCTAAACAATTTAATTTATACACACCACATTTATCTGCTTTTTGAATTGTATCCGTTGTTTCTAGCCGTAAACAACGGATACAGTCCTGATATTATTAATAGATTAATTTCAAAGAAAAAACATAAACAGATTAATAAATTCTTTTATGCAGCCCCCCAATTAGAACCAAGTAATTATCGTTTAATTAATTACATAGGAAAGACCACGAATAAAATTAATAATAGATTAGTTAATTTAGGCATAAAAACTATAATAGTCAATAAATTAAATTTAGGTAAACTTTGGACAAATAATAAGGATACAATTCAAAAAGCAGATAAATGTGGTGTGTATAAATTAAATTGTTTAGACTGTGACGCTTTCTACATAGGTCAAACTGGAAGATGTTTTCGCACACGAATAGAAGAACATAGGAAAGCAATTTTATATTCCAAGAAATGTTCAGGTATATCCGAGCATTGTATAAATGAAGAACACAGGGTATCAATAAATAATTTTGAAATTTTACACTCTGCAAATAAAAGTAAACGATTAGACTTTTTGGAAATAATGGAAATATCTAAAGCAATAAACAAATCATTAAATATAGTAAATGAACAAACAGAGTTTGTAATCTCCCCTATTATTAAGGCTGTTTCTCGTTAATTACTAGGAAAACCCCCATAATACATAACTCACGTTTATGTTTCACAGTGTTACTCCCACTATTCAAATTATCTATTCATATTTTAAGTAAACCTTTCTTGTTCAGTTGAGAATGAACTGTGAAGTTCGAAACAAATTTGTCCGTATTTTGTAAATAAAATTGCAGTGAAACAAATAACCAAGTGTGTATTTTCTTTACCTTTATGATAACTGAACTTCTTACGACAGTTTCGCAAAGGATTTCTTTGGTGAGTTTTCCATTCGATTACGAACATCTTCAATGCAATCGTCAGTTCTTTTTTTAGGTGCTTCGCTTCCGGATTTGGGAAATACCGTCCCCGTTTCACGAAATCTGTCGACACAATCTATGAATTTGACAAGGCAGAATACGCGGTTGCAAAATTAGGGAACTGTCCAGTAGTGCGAACTTTTACATTCAGAGAAAATTCCTAATATAATTTTTTCTACTTTTTAAAATTTTCAATAGATTAAATAGGACGCCAACAATAACACAGTACAACATTTTTCAGGTCATTGATTTGGGATTCAATTCTGAGAATTGCACGTGAAAGTAGCCCCACAAAGAAGAACTTCTGCATCATCCGTTTTGTCATGTTGGCTGCATTAATAATTTAATGGCTGTGTAATAAACAACCCTTTTGTTCAGAGTGAATTACATTTTAAAACCAGAAGAACATTGAATATTTCAATATGGAAAATAACAAGTGCCCAAAATTGGATTATTTTTGTTGCGTTTGTGGTCATATCGTCCCAAAAATAGGCAAACAGGATCGAAAAAACCTGTTTACTGAGGAATTTAAAACAGCGTATTGTCATTATTTTGATGAAACAGATTTAAGTGGTGCAAATTTTACGCCGAACACAGTGTGCAAAAGTTGTTATAATACCCTTATAATGTGGATACATGGAAAAGGTGTACAGTTTTCTTTTATGAAGCCAGTAATTTGGGTGCAAGACCTAACTGGACATGATGAATCCAGGTGCTACGCATGCATAAATTCCGGTTATGGATTGAACAAAAAAAAATTGAAAACAAAAGTATACATTCCCGCTTTTACTGCGACACTTCCAGTACAACGCGCTGCTGTTACCGATCCACCTAAACCTCCGAGTCTGAATACTGTGTCCCTGCAAGCCGAAACCGTTTTCACCAATCCGACCAATGTGAATGATGCAGATTGGACACCCGATATTGAAAATAATGCACCACAACCGGTAACACAAATCGAAATGGATTACATTGTGGCTAAGATGGGAGTATCACAAAAAAAATTCAGAATTCTTGACATCTTTTTTGAAGCGTAAAAAACTGACAGAGCAAAATGTCAGCGCAACATCATACCGACAACGCCAAGCTGATTTTCAGAAATTTTATTCCGTTGACGAAGCAAATACGTTCACTTACTGCCATGATATCCCAGGATTAGTGAAAAATATGGGAATGGATTATATCGCTGGCGACTTGCGTTTATTCATCGACGGTTCAGTTTCAAGTTTGAAGGCTGTGCTGTTGCACAAAACAAACAAAAAACCGTCCATTCCATTGGGATTCAGCACAACTATGAAGGAAACGTATGAAACATTGGGCGAAATTTTAGAGAAAATCAAATACAATGTACACAAATGGAAGATTTGTTGTGATCTAAAGGTTGTCAACATAGTACAAGGCATTATATTAAAGGGCGGTTTTCCAAAATACTTCTGCTTTCTTTGTAATTGGGATTCGCGATACACAATCAATATCAATGTAAAGATTGGAAAGCAAGAACTCCCGAGCTCGAGAAACAATTAAAATTACGTAATGAATCTTTGATAAAGGATGTAGATGATATTTTATTGCCATCGCTCCACATGAAATTAGGAATAGCTGGGAAATTCGTTGAAGTGGTAGTCAAAGATATTGAGGACGCCTATGACTGTTTGAAATCCATCTTTCCAAAACTCAGTGAAGCTAAAATTAGAAAAGGTACGTATCGTTGTCTGTATTTAAATATTGTCATATCTAAATTTGTTCACTTCGATATATTCGCATTATAATTACCAATAATTTTTTCGCAACTGATTTTTTTTTAAATTTCAAACAGGTACTCTGAATGGACCGGATATACGAAAATGAATGAAAAGCGAATCTTTCACAAATATGCTTTCGAACCATTATAACCACCTTTGTGCATGGGACGCATTGAAACAAGTCATTGAAGGCGTTTTAGGAAAGAACCGTGTACAGCGAGATGACATACAGACACGAGTGGACAAGTTGCTGTATTATTTTGAAAAAATCAATGCATCCATGACGTTAAAATTACATTTCATGCATTTCCACCTTGATACCTTTTTGGCACAATTACCTCAAGAATCGGACGAACAAGGAGAGAGGTTCCACCAAGTGATCATGCCAATGGAAAAGCGATTCAAAGGCAAAAAATTAGATGCATTGCTTGCGGAGGTTTGTTGGTGGAGTTCTAAAATTATGCAGTTTGAAGATGAAAGCACCGTAGATGAAGATGACACCGAAATTGGTGGACACACTGAAGAAAACATGCCCTTGAATATTATGTCTAACTCGGATAATGATGCAGACTCAGAACATGAATATGAACAACCTACGAAGAAAACAAGATTATCAGAACCACAAGCGTCAACTTCAACGAGGATGGATATTGACAATAATTGAAAATGTTCTAAATTTTGTTTCCATGCATAGATAACAAATAAAAATCTCATATTTTCTGTGTAAGAATAGCTGTAATATGAACCGGAATTTTTATTTTCATGCAAAATAAAGTTTATAAAGAAAAAAAACAGCATATTTGTGGATTTGTAATCCAGTTATTGAGCAAAAAAGGTGAAAAATGGGGAAAGAATGGGCATTTTTGCGATTTTTAAGGCACTGGATGCACTTTTTTCGAGTAGGTTTGTTCCGCTTTTTTCTTCTCCAATTCAATATCTACAACTGTGCTTCAGACACAAAAGAGATATTCCGTACGGTATACCGAGATATAACCGTGTTAAAATATAGAAAAAGTGATCAAAATCCACCTTGAGCAAAAAAATTCGTATGGCCATTAAATTATTAATTCAGCCAACTTGACAAAACGAATAATGCAGAAGTTCTTCTTTTTGGGGCTACTTTCACGTGCAATTCTCAGAATTGAGTCCCAAAAACATGTGTTGTACTGTGTAAGGAAAAAATATAAATGCACAGTTAAAAGATATTCCCATTTTATTATTCATCAAAATATTAATTCTTGTACTTATTATTGGAGTATTTATATTAATATAACAAAAATGCTTATCATTTGTATGAAAAAAACCACATCCGTCCAGAAACGTGCATATATCGATATTTCACTGTCGTTACAGATCATCAGTACACGATATTCTGACCTAGACATGATTTTATTATTATACTTTCGTGTATATGTACGAATTATATTGAATTTAATTGGAGTGAGAAATAGCAATTATTCAAATCTCCTCGTCTACGTTCTTCGGCAGGAGATACCTTGTCAAATTGTAGAATTAATCGCAACAAGTTTAGCGACAATTGCATGTGAGAGGAGATTTGAATAATTGCTATTTCTCACTCCAATTAAATTCAATATAATTCGTACATATACACGAAAGTATAATAATAAAATCATGTCTAGGTCAGAATATCGTGTACTGATGATCTGTAACGACAGTGAAATAGCGATATATGCACGTTTCTGGACGGATGTGGTTTTTTTCATACAAATGTTAATTATCCGTACAGTTGGATAGCTGACGTCGCGACGTGTTTGCGTCTACGTTCTTCGGCAGGAGATACCTTGTCAAATTGTAGAATTAAACGCAACAAGTTTAGCAACAATTGCATGTGAGAGGAGATTTGAATAATTGCTATTTCTCACTCCAATTAAATTCAAAAATGCTTATCTCATGAAGCAAATGACTTTGGCAATAAATCTTATTTAAATTCTTAAAGAAGAAAATATACTTATTTAAATAAAAAGTAAACCGGCAAAAAAAATGTGGCGTTGTAAAAATTGCGGGAGCTAAACATTTCACAAATTATGTACAGGGTGGCCCAAAATGACCGAAGGGGTTTGAGTTCATTATAACTTCTTAATTAAGACATAATTATTAAATTTTTTTATTTTAAATACAGTATATTAATGGAGAATATTTTTAATTTACTATGAAAATTTATATCTCGCAAGTGGTGGCCATTTTCTGCTTCGCATATTCGAGCTCTTTCCAAAACAATTGTATATACAATTTTTGCACAGTTTTGAAGCACATTCCAATCAAGTCCGTTTGTGGCATGATATACACAAGTAAAAAGTATTTCTTTTAATCTTCGAGGGACAGATATAGCATGTCTTACGTTTTTCTAATTTTTCCTCCCCTGTCGCTTCGGGAGTTTACTATAATTCTTTGTATGGTGGCACGCAATTCACGTTTTAAATGAACGTTTCTTGATCTTTCAAGGTGAAGGCGTATTAACCCATCTGCAAGC
The DNA here is from genome assembly GCA_935421215.2 of Melolontha melolontha. Lineage (NCBI taxonomy): Eukaryota > Metazoa > Arthropoda > Insecta > Coleoptera > Scarabaeidae > Melolontha > Melolontha melolontha. The sequence continues at coordinate 174,722,021 of OW285238.1, forward strand.
TGTTTTAAGAAATCTGTCATCTATCTTAGAACAACTCTTAAATGACTGATGCAGAACGTGAGCATTTACACCACTTATATCAAGCAGACGAAAAAAAACCATCGGTCATCTTTGTGTGCGGTGACTTATTGAATGCTTAGGACACTTTTCATAAAGCGCGTCGACAATTCCCTTGGTTAGATCGTAAAACGATATTATTTCTGGTTTGCACGTGTCCTTATTAGTGGCCTTTGAATGGTGCATTGTAGCAATAAGTATAACGGCCTTATTTTTTTTGGAACATTAGAAATTAGTGTCGTGTTTTGAGTAAAACCATATAAAGTTGATCCAACGATTTCTATTTGGCAAAAAAGGGTTGGGTTAGTACTCTTTTATTTTTCTTCATCGTTCCCACATATGTTAGGCCTCTTTCTCTCAGTTTTTCCGCTAATTCTACAGACGTAAACCAGTTGTCAGCAGTTACGTTGCGAGACGAGGACGGGGATGTAGTGGCTCCTGGATGTGCAAGTGAAGTTTTTGCGGAGTATTTTAGTGGTGACGCTAGAAATAAAATGATACAGCGTTACTCGATGGGATTATCTCTGGCCTGTACATCGGATGGGTCGGTGTCTGGCTCTCTTTTCTTTGATGAGATTGGCCATGAGGAAATAGCAAGAGCTATCCTCAGGCTAAAAAATAGGAATCACTCTGCCAATGGTGGTATTCCAACAACACTGATTAAGTGTTCCCTGGAGTTTCTAGTGTGGCCATTGCAATATTTATTTAATCTCTCTCTGGATACTTGTACGTTTCCGGTTGTGTTTAAGAAGTCCTTGGTAGTGCCAGTTCATAAGCGGAAATCTTCGTTGTCTATTGAGGATTTCAGGCCTGTGTCTGTTTTGAATGAATTTTCTAAGGTACTGGAGAGAATTGTGTCTGACAGGATTACTAATTTCCTAACTATGAACAGTGCGTTGAGTGATGCGCAGCATGGATTTCGCATGGGCTTTTCCACTGCTACTGCAACATACAACTTTGCTGACAAAATTTATAAGGCGATTGATAAGGGAATGTATGCATTAGGATTATTTTTTGATTTAACGGCTGCATTCGATACTGTTCGTCACGACTTTCTTATAACGGGTGGGGCAAAAGTCCCGCTACCATTTTGATTGCGCGCCATCTTGGTTATGTGACGTTTAGTTCAGTTTAGCTTTAACCATTGTGTTGTGTAGACGTCCAAATTTTATTATGGATAAATATACGCCACAAGAACGAGCAGAAATAGTGACAATATTTATTGAAAATAATCGTTCCATTATTGCCACTCAGCGGAAATTGCGTCAAAAATATCCTAATCGTCCAGTGCCTCACAAAACCACAATTTATCGTTTACATGCGAATTTTCGACAGTACGGTACGACAGCAGACAGGCCTCGTTCTGGAAGACAACGGACGTCTCGTAACGCTGAAAATGTGGCTCTGTTGCGCGATAGTGTTGCAGAGTCTCCAGAAATATCAATTCGGAGACGTGGTTCCCAGTTACACATGTCTGCACGCAGTTTAAGGCGAATTTTGAAAACTGATTTGAAAATGTTCCCGTACAAAATTCAATTAGTCCATAAATTGCTACCGAGAGATCATGATCAACGAGTTGAGTACAGTAATGCAATCCTAAGGCTGTCTGATGAAATTGAAGATTTTTCGTCTAAATTGATAATGAGCGATGAAGCCCATTTTCTTCTCAGTGGCCACGTGAATAAACAGAACAGTCGGTTTTGGGGGGACACAGAATCCTCAATTAATTCATGAAACGTCATTGCATCCACAAAAACCAACTGTATGGTGTGGTATTCATGTTGGAAACATCATTGGTCCCTATTTTTTTGAAACTGACGAAGGTGTTGGAGTTACTGTTACTGCTGAACGGTACCAAGACATGATTTGAAATTTTCTTGTACCTGAAATGGAAGAGCAAGGACTATTGGAAATGTGGTTTCAGCAGGATGGGGCCACAGCACACACAGCTCGTTCAACAATTCAATTATTGAATGACGTTTTTCCACGAAAACTAATTTCGCGAAATGGCGATTTAGCATGGCCAGCCAGATCGCCGGATTTAGCTGCACCTGACTTTTTCTTATGGGGTTTTTTAAAATCAAAAGTTTATGTGAATAAGCCCCAAACGATTCAACATCTTAAAGAGAATATTCCTCAAGAAATTGAAGAAATTCAGCCTGAGATGTTGCAGGATGTCATGAAAAATGCCTTAAAAAGAGCCGAAAGTTGCATAGCGAATCGCGGTCACCATTTAGCCGTTATAATTTTCCAATCATAACGAAAAAAAATGTAAAGAGCAAATAAACTTTTTATGAAAATCAAACTTACTTATCTTTTCTTCCAACAAAGTTATAGGCAATCAAAATGGTAGCGGGACTTTTGCCCACCTTGTAGAATAAACTTTACGCGTTGGGTATAAGGGGTGGGGTTCTTGCATGGATGAATTCATATCTCACCAATAGAACAATGTCTGTTAGGCTGGATAATGTGACATCAAGAGAATTCTGTGTTGAGCTTGGAGTTCCGCAGGGATCAGTGCTTGGGCCGTTATTGTTTATAATGTTTATAAACTGCTTACCTAGACATGTTAATCCAGATGGACTGGTAATGTTTGCTGATGACACTTCAATGCTCGTGATTTCTGATAATGAAGGGGATCTGTTATCTAAAGTGCAGCAAATCTTGACAGCTTTTAGTGAGTGGTGCTTCCCAAACTGTCTTTTGTTAAACACTAGTAAATGTGCATGTGTTAAATTTTACAAACGAAAAGGTATAATAAGTGATAGTTTTGCTTTCCCTAATGGTGATAAACTGGGTGTTCTTGAGAACATAAAGTTCTTGGGTGTATTCATCGACGAGCATTTGACCTTGTTGCGAGCACGTGGACTATGTGTGTGGTAGACTTAATAGTGCCTACTACGCAATACTTAAATTCAAATCCAATCTTCACAAAAATTATTTGATAGATGTGTACTATGCTTTGGTGTATTCGGTTCTCTCTTATAATACTGTTCTGTGGGGTAATTCTGTAAATTGCAAACCTGTTTTTGTACAGCAGAAACGTATTTTGCCGTTAATTTTTAATTTGCGTAGTGACGAATCTTGCAGACCGATTTTTGGGAGAGGCCGAATATTAACGTTGCCATGTATATACATATACAAGTGTATTGAATACATAAGGGGCAATTTAGACAGCCAGAATTGTGGGGCACATAGTTATCCGACACGTTATGGGCACTTGTTGCGAACTGATCGCCATAGAACGGCGAGTTTTGAAAAATCACCGGCATATGCGGGTCAGATTGTATATAATAAACTTCCATCAGATATAAAAGATGTGCGTGACATGGGAAAGTTTAAATCAACTGTGAAGCATTATCTCCTATGTAAGTGTTACTACTCAGTTAAAGATTTCCAGGAGGAATAGTAATCAAATGGTATACAGACTTCATATGCATACACGTTCTTGAATCTATATGAACTTGTTTCGTTTATTTTAATGTTTGTTTTTTGTGATATACGTGATATATTTCTTTAAGTATTAAGTAATTTTTTTTGTATGACTAATGGCAGTTTGGTCCTTTATTGTTGTATTTTCTTTTATTGTGACGACTCATATACACTAAGTTTGTGTCTAAAATGAATAAATATTATTATTATTGGTTCTCTGAATTGGTTCAGTTAGTCTGAGAACAGACTGCGTAAATTTTGAGTATTTTTCTCTTCATCTGTAAGGCCAATTCCATGAGAATCTTTTCCGCAATAAACGTAACCATTATAGAAGTAATGATTTCGTGCATCAGTTAGGCACATTATCTTCAGGCCATATTTACAAGGCTTATTTGGCATACCGTATGTGTTAAATATCATTAGGCATAGGAAATGAACGTATGAGTACATACGATGTATACATACATAAGAAAGCTAGTCCAATGCCGGCGAAGACCGCGACGATCAACGATTGTCTCCGATACCGATTGACTGGAAGTTTTGCATTCAGTGTGGCTGCGGCCGTTAGAGTGTGAAAGCATACCATAAAATTAATGTATAATGGCTCTTTATACACCCGCTGAAAAGCTTCAGTTAGTAAAATGGTTTTATGCTGGCAAGTCTGCAATGGAGTGCATGAATTTGTTTGTGCTGACTTTTGCAGACCGTTCTGTACCTTGCAGACAAACAATTTATAATATTATAAATAACTTTGAAACTTGTTTCTGTCTCAATAACTGTACGAAATGCAAACCAGGACAGGTATTACCACAAAAAATGCCTCTTGTATAATTTATTATAATTTTTAGAAGAATCATTTTTTACTTATTTTATTAAGATCATTCTTTAATTTTATTAGAATTACGCTTTTGTTTGTGTGACGCACCGCAGCTTAAAAATTTCCTGCGTCTACTGAAAGAAAAAAGCAAAGCAAATCCCTTGCAATTCGTAAATGTTATTTTAGAACGTATTACAAGTACCTATGTCGATGGTCAAATGATTACTGCTAACTTGTATTTGCGAAACAATCGGAGACAATCGTTGCCGGCCGTCGCGGTCTTCGCCGGCATTGGATCGGCTTTCCCAGGGTTGGCCATTTAAGGTTGCGGTTTTTGAAGTCATATTAAACATACAAAACATTAATTTAAAAAAATGATTTATTTGTGCAATTTAACAACAAATAGTGTTGAATAGCTTTACATAATTATATCAACACTATTCACCCCAAAATAAATTTTACTATAGAAACAGAAATAAACAAAAGCATTAATTTTCTAGATTTAACCATATCACACAAAACTAATAAACACGAGTTCGCTATATACCATAAACCAACACATACAGATACCACAATACACGCTAATTCTTTTCATCCTATAACACACAAATTGTCAGCATACCAATCAATGGTATATAGATTAATTCATGTACCTATGAGTAATAGTAATTTCGACCTTGAACTAAATAGAATATATACAATAGCTTTAAACAATAGTTACTCTATAAATATTATCAATAACATCTTGAATAGCCAACAAAAATCTAAAACCCTTTCCTTAGTTTACCCAAAAATAAAACACAAGATAATTAATTCCTACAATTCAATCACTTACTTAGAAAAATTTCAGAAAAAATTGGTACTTTCATTAAAAAAGTTAATAACGAACATATATCATTTAAAACAGACAATACTATACAGAACTTTATTAAAAATAACAAAGATAAAATAGACAAAGAATCAAACTCTGGTGTGTATAAGTTAACATGCGAAGATTGCAATAAGGTATACATAGGACAAACGGGGAGGACATTCAAAATTAGGATGAAAGAACACGAGAGAAGCCATAAAGAAAAGAAAACAGATTCAACTTTCGCAAATCATTGTTTAGAAATTAATCATAGATTTAATATAGATTTCAAAATTTTACACGTTCAAGGAAAAAGTAAAAAACTTAACCTGTTAGAAAACTTAGAATTTAATAGATACAATAGTTTAGGATTAGCTTTAAATGGCCAACTAGATTTAAACAACTCCCCTCTACTAAATTTAAGATTGTAAAATTTTTTCCACCACCATTCCCCAATAATTTTCACATAAATATTCTAACTTGCATTGTACATATTCAGTATTCATCCACCTGATGAAGCCATTGTATGGCGAAACAATATTGTAGTGGTATTTACAATAAAAGAATTTTTTGAAACTAGAAGTTTAATTACTTATTTCTTAGCGTTATAATGCAGTTTCAACAAGTATCTCCTTCGTCAATTAACTATTTGAAATTTGTTGAGTTGTTAGCTGATGCTGTGCTACTTTAATTAACTTAAATTATATAAGATTATGAAATAAATTTATGAATGTGTAATTAAATATATTAGTAATTAGTCCCTAATTTTGAATGAATTGAATACTTAAATGGAAATATTCTAGATTTACAATTCAGGAAAGTTTTAGTTATTTTATCTCAGTTTAAGATTCGCTGCGCCATATATGGTTTAAAGCAGAAATTTAGAATTATTTAAAGGTTTAAAGTAAATTAATTTTATTTTAAAATTAGGTTAAATTGACGTAATGCTAATTAAACCTACTAAATCTAAAAGTCTATATTAATAATGCAAACTTAAATTATATAAGATTATGAATTAAATTTATGAATGTGTAATTAATTGTATATTTGTAATTATTCCTTAATTTTGAATGTATTGCATACGTAAATGGAAATATTCTATATCTAGAATTCGATTTACAATTTAGAAAAATGTTAGTTATTTTATCTTAATTTAACATTCGCTGCGCCATCTATGGTTTAAAGCAGAAATTTAGAAATATTTAATGGTTATAGTAAATTACTTTTATTTTAAAATTAGGTTAAATTGACGTAATGCTAATTAAACTTACTAAATCTAGAAGTCTACATTAATAATGCAAACTTAAATTATATAAGATTATGAATTAAATTGATGAATGTGTAATTAATTATATATTTGTAATTATTCCATTATTCCTTAATTTTGAATGTATTGAATACGTAAAAATGGAAATATTCTATATTTACAATTTAGAAAAATGTTAGTTATTTTATCTTAATTTAAGATTCGCTGCGCCATCTATGGTTTAAAGCAGAAATATTTAAAGGTTATAGTAAACTACTTTTATTTTAAAAATAGCTAAATTAACATAATCCTAATTAAACCTACTCTCTGGTAGAGGTCAGCGCAATTTTAATTTTAAGACACGATATTTATATGTTATTTAACATATAGGTTATTGGGTTATGGAATAGAGAAGTTTAGTGCTAACGTAAAAAAATGTCAATGCAGGACAGTTTTTCCCACAGAACATACTAAAGAAGAAGCGACATCCAAGCTATTATTGTTGTACTGTTTTCTAAACTCTATGAATGGTGAAATGTACTATTTCTGTGTGGGCGGCTAAAACGCGGTAATTATGAAGTACTATATTACTATATTATTCGCTTTATTTAATATTTTGGTAACAGGTATAATAAAATGTAAAAAAAACATTGTTAGGTAATAAACATAATATATTTACAAACAATATACAAAATTCATTTTTTCCTATATGCATGTTTTGCATGTTCTTTTATATACTTATCTATTAATATTAGGCCGTTTATCTTTCAGATTTAATTTTCTATTAATCATCGTAATTGTATATTTGAACATAACATGTAAAATGGTATGGTATATTTATTAACGAAGAATTGTTTATCTTCGACAACCACAGTGCCCGTAAATTATAATTTCGTGGAAACATGAAATATCCTATACCTGGGTTATATGTTTCACGATTTTTACACTTTGGAACACAACACATTTTTCGTTGCGACATTATAACGATATAAGAATGGCGACTATTTCTTAACTGATTTTCACAACTTATCCAACAAAACTGTCTGTAGCTGGTCAACATACATAACCAATAATAAAATCAATTACAGTTCTCAATATGCACTGGTTTTTCCATACAAAACAAAGTGACATAACCTTTTTTTACATTCTACTTTTTCATTGAACGTTTTCATTGTGATTTTTGTTTAAAGTTGTTTTAATCGCGTACACCAAAATTATTTTATCTAATGTGTTTCACGTGTAACCATTAACCATTACAGTGAACAGAAAATATGTAAATATTTTACATTCCCTAAAGACGTAAATCTAAAGAATAAGTGGTTTGCAGATAACATTTGGAAAGCAACTGATATATAAATATTACATTATTTTTCTCAACTTTGTAGCCGATATTTTTCTTTAACAGTGCCTTGACTAATTCGAGTAGAATTCCCATAAGTAATACATTTTTTTGATAATACCATTTTCTCGTCGTTTCAAATTAAAAATCGTTGACATTTTTAATATGTGTGTATTTGCCATTAGTTATTGAAAAGATACAATCTAAAAACGAAGTCGGAGAAAATACTAACTTGCTTAATAAAAAAAATTGTTTTGAAATGTCGCCTACTTGCAAAGTAAGGTTATATGTCTTTGTTTTATTTTGTGAACACAGACTAATCGAGTCAATTTTGCTTACATTTGCGCAAAACATTCTCTTCCTCTGGTTTAATATAGTAATCCGTCTACTGTAATCAAATTAAACTAAAGAAAGCAGACTTCGTCATATATGTGTAAATACACTATGCATTTGAACTAAAATTCACTTATAAATATAAATACTATAAATAGACTGAGGTATCACTGTCATCCAAATATGTATTCGCCAATAGAATAAAACAGTTTAGAAAGAAATAAGTAAGTATTTTAGTTGTTTCTTGGAATCAATTTTTAAACCAACAGTTTTTAAATGTTTTATTCATAGCTGGATAGATAATACAAAAATTTGCCCTTGTATTAAGGTATTGACCATGTAAAGACGGCAGACTATGTGCCCCAGCAGTGGCGTTGCGTGGAGAGTTTAGCAGAATAACAGTGCGCTTACTTAAAAATAAATATATCGAATCCCTATACAAAACGTTAAGAAAAAACATAAATAACTTACCCAACATGTTTACATTGTTGCAAAAAAATGCGGATGTGCGCGATGAAAAAACTGCACCATAATATATGTTTCTGTATTAGTCTCGGAAAGGTTCGTACGTAGCGATGTATATATATGTTTATATAGAGAGAAGGATTGTTCGACGTTGAGAGATGTTATATTTGCATAGTTAAAGCGCTCTTTGTATCTGTACAACGGATCTTTAGTATTGGTAAAAAGTTGCCCTAATTTTGTAAAATCTACATTTTTATCTAATATACTGTTAAATTTTTCACGGACACAATCACTTTCTTCATCTTCAAGGATATGCAGCACTGGTTTTACGCGGTCAATAATTGCTAATGAGTCCGATAAGGACAGCGCAGTGTTCTGTAAATTTTTTATTGCGTCCAGTATTGGAACGTAACTGTCGTAAATAATTTTTAAATTTGCTGCAACTTGAGGATTGCAACTTGAGGATTGGCTGAGCCGTATTGCAGCTGCTTCTTTGGCATCTAGTTGTAAAATCACTGATTTAATTTTTTCAAAATGTTTATAATAATAAAATGCTGCTTCTAACCAAGTACCCCATCGTAGAAGAATTGGTTGCGGCGGCTCGGGTATATCAGGACACAGCGAATGAAATAGCCGAATCCGTTTCGGAGATTTAAGAAAAACCGCTTTCGTTTGTCCTATCAGTTGATCCACATCAGGATAAGTTGTACGTATAGTGTTTGTTACAAGGTGTAAAGCGTGAAGCAAACATGTGACATGCAGCAGGTTTGGTTGAATCGTTTTGAGTAAGTTTGCCGTGGAACACATAACCTTGGCAGCATCGGTAACTAACATTAACATTTGCTTCGGTAAAATCTCAAATTTGTGTAGTGTTTCTATTAATACATCATATATCGCTCTGGCAGTACACCCTTGCATTCGTTTACAGGTTAGTAAATAAGGAGGAGAAGGTCCTTGCGGAGTCAGCGTCCGTACTAGAATGGCTAGGATGGACTGTTTTTTAATATCTGTAGTTTCGTCTATTGTTAACCACAGGAATTCTTTTTTACCGTGTTTTTCGTACAATTTACAATTCTCTCACGCAGTGACGGTACGTAATTTCGTAGCGTACTTCTTGCTGGTAATTTCCACGTAGGATTTTATTCCAAAACTGACGAAACATTGGGTGTTCCACTTTCTGCATTGGTATATTGGTCGCAATTAACATCATTGTTAAATCACACACAAATTTATTATATGATCTGCGTCCACTATTATTCGATTTATGTTTGTCACTATTTATATGTCTTTGGCACTGACTTGCTTTCCAAGTTAATAAAGTTGTTTCACAAACCAAACATTTCACTACGGTACCGTCATATATTAAATCGGGAAACCGATGTAAAAATTTCTTTACTACGTTAGCATGCAACCGAGTCGAAGCATTGTTTCTACGCACTCCCGACATTTTCAACACGATTGTGTTAACAATGTATCGCTTACAACGTCTCAACGGCAACTGAATTGATCGTCGTACGCCTCTACTAGATCCCTCCACATCACGCTACTGTTCGGGCACATAGTCTGCCGTCTTTAACCATGACGTATTACCCTGATGTACACCTGTTTTAATGTTCCCAGCTTATTACTTTTAGTAAATATTTAAGTTTTATCTCTCCAAAAGACATTTCTTCATTAAATATGAAGATCTAACCGCAATAATTTGTCTATATAAGTAAAGATAAAGAGGATTTAGGTACATGCATATTATAAACTAGATAAAATTTTTGAATCGTTTTATTAATAATTAAATTTATATGATACAAAAGTCAAGATCATTTCCTACTAATATCTAATTTTTCTGTTTATGGACTTAACAATTAAATTCTCGTATGTTTATTTTACGTTACATATTTATTTCGATATAATAATGATATTTTACATCTATACAGCATAGAAATTCCACTACCGCCTAATATACATAATAACAAAACTCATCACAATGCTGTCACATAGAAGGATTAAACTCAATTCGTTTAGAGGTTAATTTCAATAATAATTTTACGTGTTAATCCTGCTACGTTCTGCTTTGGTATACTAAGACACTAGACAACTTATAGTTAACATTTTTCCTTAAATTTATGAATACATGTTTGTTTTTTTTTTACATAGTAGTCGGGCAGTTGTGGCGGATTTTGTGAAAGATTTTTTTTTTAAACGAACTGAAATATTTTTTTTTCTTATAAGTACATCGAAGCTTCCTCTAAGTGAAAATAGCAGTATTTTTTTACACCTCACGTACGAAAAAGCGTTTATTTTCAATACAAAACGAGCACACATACATCGAATATTCAAACTATTATTACTAATTATGAAAATTTATTACATTTATCATTAGAGATGGTACATTTTCTCGACAAATAGTAGCACACACAATACGATTTGCTTGGCGTCGGGTGGGGGGATAATTTTATTTACAGCTGTATCACGCAATTGTGCATTGTGCATTAGTTTACTCAAGTCCATTTTATAGTGTGTATCGTTGGTTTTACCAAACGTAATCTAGTGAAAGAAAATGTTGTATACGCGGAAATACAGGTTACAAGGGATACTTAAATACATATACATACTTACTAAATATACCGTACGTGAGATCTTCATTAAATATACCGGGGTAATTCAGTAAAATGTAATGCTTGAAATGTGAAGTTAATAGTTTATGAAGAATTAAATAAATTTTTAAATTTTAAATGAGGGTTGATGTTAGTTCTTTCTTGATGACTGCATTTTCGCATTTTTCTCTCGTTACGTTTATTCGCCTGTTTGTCTGCCCCACATAGAATTGTTTACTGACCGAGCATGGTGAATAATCTCGTCAGGAAAAAGGTTGCCCTTTTCAGGACGAAATGATCCAAACGCGGCAAAATATCCCGAAGAACAACGCTTCAATAAACGACCTCGAAAACATTCGACTAAATATATATATATATATATATATATATATATATATATACATATATATATATATATATATATATATAATTTAAACGAATTTATCGACCGTAATATATTGAGTAAAATAAATTAAAAGCGGGCAAGCGGTCTGTCAATTAAAAAACTCATTTATTAAGTATCCCTATATTTCGCAACAATTTTGTTGCTTCTTCCGGAGATACTACAAGATTAATGAGAAATAACATTAAATAAATAAGAGTATAAAGCAGTAGTAAAATACTTACAAAATGTAGAGTTGACAAAAATAATAAAATTGACGTACAAGGACAATAAAATTTATTAGATTTAAAACTTAAAGTAACAATTGATCGTGATCATACATTCAATTTTGTCGACGTTAAGATCTTAGACGTTGAAAATAACCTTAAAAAAAGAACCTTTTTAGAAATGGTCCACATTAACAGAGACACAAATAACGTAAATTATAGATCTGATACTAACGGACTAAGTATAATTTATTTTAATATACTCGGTTTGACGGTTAGTTGACCATCTAGAAATTGTTTTGTTATTTGGTCCATATATTGTTAAATTTATAATGCATTATTTTTTTATATATACTTGTGACTTTAGTTTTTTGCTATATGTTTCGTTTTATTTTTTTTATTATTTTTTTTTTATTTTTCATGTTTTAACTTTTACATATACATGTTTTTTAAAGGTTTTAAAGGCTTGTATCGATAGTTACTTTAAGTTTTAAATCTAATAATTTTATTGTCCTTGTACGTCAATTTTATTATTTTTTTCAACTCTACATTTTGTAAGTATTTTACTACTGCTTTATACTCTTATTTATTTAATGTTATTTCTCATTAATCTTGTAGTATCTCCGGAAGAAGCAACAAAATTGTAGCGAAATATAGGGATACTTAATAAATGAGTTTCTTAATTGATAGACCGCTTGCCCGCTTTTAATTTATTTCACTCTATATATATATATATATATATATATATATATATATATATATATATATATATATATAGTAAACCTAATCAGTAGGCGATTAAAGGTCTGTATATTACTTCAAAATATATGTATTTAAAAAACTCTACATGTTTCGGCTATATACGCCTTTTTCAAGAGAATACAAAATATTTTGTATTCTCTTGAAAAAGGCGTATATAGCCGAAACATGTAGAGTTTTTTAAATACATATATTTTGAAGTAATATACAGACCTTTAATCGCCTACTGATTAGGTTTACCATATCATACCAAGGTCACGAAGTTATTATATATATATATATATATATATATATATGTTTTAACTGGATTCCGGGGTTTCTTCCGCGTTTCCACTGTTTGGTCTTCGTAAAGATCGGTGCTGGTTTCTGGACGACGTTTCGGCAAAATAACATTTGCCATGTTCAGGTCTGCGATAACTGTCTGCTTCTGCTTCTGGTTACTCGTAAAACTGTAAAGTTTTACGAGCAGTAGAAGTCTGCTTCTGGTTACACGTAAAACTGTAAAGTTTTACGAGTAACCAGAAGCAGAAGCAGACAGTTATCGCAGACCTGAAGATGGCAAATGTGATTTTTCCGAAACGTCGTCCAGAAACCAGCACCGGTCTTTACGAAGACCAAACAGTGGAAACGCGGAAGAAAACCCGGAATCCAGTTAAAACACATACTACTACCCGCGGAAACCTAACTGGATTCCGGATTTTCTTCCGCGTTTCCACTGTTTTATAGAAATAATTTCTTAGCCGTTCATTTTAATATATTATTTTGACAAATTCTATGAATTTTCGGCTTTTATATTAAATATTTTTAAATATTTTCAAATTAGTATGTTTTTCTGCGAAGTAAGTGCAAATATCAACATTGCTGTCTACAAATTATACAACGCAAATTATACGAAATTTTATTTGAAAAATTTTCGCCCACGTTAGGGCTTGAACTCAAGTCTACGCTTTGCCGGACTGTCGCTCTAACCAACTGAGTCACGAGAATATTGTGTCAAGTCTATTGGAAGTGCCATATAAAGCACCTATGTTTATATTCAGATGTCAGTTTGAAAGTTTGAAATTGTTAATTTTTCATCCTTAGCTATTAATGTATAGAAATAATTTCTTAGTATACTAATTTGAAAATATGTAAGAATATTTTATAAAAAATTCCAAGAATTTATCAAATGATATATATGTATGTACATATATATTAAAAATTAATTAACGGGTGAGCGGTCTGTCAAATAAAAAAACTCATTTATTTCACTCTATATATTTCATAATGAATTTGTTACTTCTTCAGGAGTGCAATTGAGAGCTAAAATCTAGCAAAGACGCCACTAAACATGTTAAAATCAATCAAATTTAAAACATTAAATTAATACAATGTTGGTTTATCGTCAACCTTTATAAAAAAAACAAAAGACAAAAAAAGGTTAAAAAGTTGATAAACCAACATCATATTAATTTAATGTTTTAAATTTGATTCATTTTAACATGTTTAGTGGCATCTTTGCTAGATTTTAACTTTCAATTGCACTCCTGAAGAAGTAACAAATTTTTTACGAAATATATAGAATTAAATAAATAGTTTTTTTATTTGATAGACTGCCCACCCGCTAATTAATTTTTACTAATACAGTACAGTCCATAATACTTAATAGTCTACATATATATATTAACTAGTTGTACGTCTTGGACGACATTTATTACTAACAAGCGTTTTGGTTAGTCGGCTGTGGTTGCTAATAATAAAATGAATTATTTGATAATAATAATTATGGTGCTGGTGAAGTTGCATCAAATTAAAAATTAAAAAATTAACATAAAAATGAACTGAAACGAACGTTAAATTGGGCAGTAAATTAAATGTTAATTAATTATGATTAATATAAAATAACTCTGTATCGAACAATACCTTTGAGTTGCGTAGATGCTCGGCCACGTGGTGCGTTATATACCGACAGATATGTAGAGCGATGTTTGGCCGGAGGAATAAGAAATTAATTAGTTAAATTAATGTGAATTAGATCAAAAGAATAATATGTATTGAACAATACAGATTACCTTCTAGTTGCGGAGATGCAAGGGCACGCGCATTATGGCCGGTACTTGAACAGCACGGCGGGTAAGATGTGTATCTTACGAGGGTTCTAAAGAGAATTTGTGTAGATTAAACACTGGTCTAGAAAAGGTTTACGTTTGCCTAAGCAGGGAGAGGGTAAATCGAAGTTGTCGATGTCTTGAATAATAATTAATCAAAACGCGAGCGAAGAGTTGTGCTATTGATGACATAAATATTATTCAAATATCTCTTGTGAGTCAACCTTTCAAATGATATGAGACACCATATATAAAAGAAGACGTACGTAATTAAATTAATAACTTAAGTTTAAAAACGAAATGTATAAAGGATTTTCAAAGTGATCGTCGAAAGACTTTTTACTTGCAAACGAATATACAGGAAAATGTCTAAGTGAATTTATATTTTAAAATGCGGATATATTCAAAGAAATATTTAAAAATAAATTAAAATATTCTTATATGCGAAGTGTAACAATATTTTTACATATACATATATTGTATACTAATTTCTTGGAATCGCTGTCATGTGATTATTAAGAAAAAACAAGATTTCATCCAATACGTTTCGGCTGAATTAATTCAGCCTTATTCGTTTGGTTTATTAACTGTAAAAATGTGAAAAACATATACATAATATTGTTTTACATACTGTACTTACATTAAATCTTAATGAATTTAAAGAAACCTAGTTTTTTCTTAATAATCACACGACCGCAATTTCAAGAAATTAGCATACAATACATATAAATACGGTCAAGAAGTTCCGAAGACATTGCTTTCAATATATATAAACAAGTGAACGTATTATTTTAGCGTGTTTTTTAATTAAGGTCCGTTTTGTTGTAGACACTAGTAGTTCGCGCGCATATCGCAACGGGCGCATGCGTCGTGTACCGGCATGCCTCGGGAACAACTGTGCTCAGTTTCAGCTTGTAGCTAACCAGTACGGTTCTGTTCTATGCTTTCAAAATGTTTACGACTATCAACTCGCCCGCCGCATGTGAGGTTCGGTCAGTGATACGGTTTTTGTCAGCAAGGAACCTGTCTGCTGCAGAAATTCATCGACAGATTTGCGAAGTGTACGGTGATACTGTTATGAGTGAAAGCAAAGTGCGTAAGTGGGTACGACAATTCAAAGATGGTCGTGACAACGTTCATGATGAGTACCGCTCCGGTCGCCCTTCTTTGATTAGAGACGATTTGGTGGCTTCAGTTGAAGCGAAGATTCGTGAGAACAGGCGCTTCACAATAACAGGTCTCTCAAACGAATTTCCTGACGTGTCGAGATCAGTGCTTTACAACATTGTTTCTGAACACATAAAGTTTAGGAAACTATGCTCCCGTTGGGTCCCGAAACTTGTAACAGAGGACCACAAAAACCAACGATTTGAGTGTGCGACGAAGTTCTTGACTCGTTATAACGAAGAAGGTGACGGCTTCTTGAGGCAGATCATAACTGGAGACGAAACATGGGTTTCGCATATCACGCCCGAATCGAAGCAACAGAGCATGGAATGGACACACACACAATTGCCTGTAAGGGTGAAGGCCAAACAGACTCTCTCCCAGCGCAAAATCATGGCGTCGGTGTTTTGGGATAGGCATGGTGTTTTGTTGGTCGACTTCATGCAACGGGGAACCACTATCAATGCAGAAGCATACTGCCAAACCCTGAGAAAGCTACGCACAGCGATTCAAAACAAAAGACGCGGCATGCTGACAAAGGGAATTGTCCTTCTCCATGACAATGCAAGACCTCACACTGCAGGTCAGACCCGCGATTTATTGGACAGTTTTGGCTGGGAAGTTTTAGACCACCCACCCTGATCTTGCGCCGAGCGATTACCATCTGTTCCTCCACCTCAAACGTCACCTCAGTGGCAACCATTACAATGATGACGACGACGTGAAAACGGCAGTGAACTCTTGGTTATCGGAGCAGGCGGCAAGTTTTTATGAAGAGGGTATTTTAAAATTGGTTAATAGGTATGATAAGTGTTTGAACAAACTTGGCAACTATGTCGAAAAATAGAGTGAAGTATGTACTTTTTGAAAATAAATTTACTTTTTTGAAATAACCTTTTGTTGTATACTTATGTTCAAACGGACCTTACTTAAAGAACACGCCTCGTATATATAGAGACGACGTACACAAGATTTCTTTTTAATCTGTGATTTCGTCTATGTAACATTTTCGTTCATCAGTTTCGAGTAGGCAGAACCAACGATGCTTACTCTAGAAGCGACTTGAGTTATCTAATGCACAATTGCGTGATATAGCTATAAAGGAAATCATTCCGTCCGCACTAGGCGCATTACAGTGTGACAGCAAAATAGACCATCTCTATTTAACACGCACTCTATTAACAGAAATCTGCAAAAATATTTTATGGTATTTAATAAATTTCATAATTTATCTATCTATTTATATATATATGTATATAATTTCTTGTATATGTTTCTAAGGCATAATGTAATGTTTCTAATCATATATAGAGAAATATTATTTACTTAAGGCCTCTTTGTTTATTATTTAATTTATGTGGTTATGAAACACGACACTCATTCTGTTCTTTTTCTTTCTGCAATTACGATAATATGATTATTTTGAAGAAAATATTATTTTGTTAATTAGTGGTCCATATTTTGTAATAATAAAATTGTAACTATTTTTTTTTTTGGAATATTCTTCCAAGAGAAAAATTAATTCCGTAAAGTTATATTTATTCTAAATTCACATATATAAATGCTAATTCATATCCAGCACGTGCTTTAAATTAATATGTATTAATAGAAGCTCAACAAAATATTTTTTAAATATTTTTCCAAGGGCACTACTTCTTCGTTCTGCTAAGGGTAAATTCAAAATATGATGTCTTAAGATTTACGAAGACCATAGAAAATAATTGAAAATAACTATTGCGTCGCAAGTCTATTCCAAATGTTATCCAAAGAATTTTCCGCGTACAACTATGTAAACTACTAGGCCATGAAAACGCTAACAAATCTTAATTCCTGTTCCTGTAGAGCGAAACAATCCTTACTTTACAAAGTAAAAAGTAGTGAAATTAATTAAAATTTGTTTTATTTTATCCCGATAATTGTTACCAAGAGTTGAATCATATTAAATAAGATTTACTTCGTTTCAGAGTTGCTTAATTATTCTAAATATCACCGGGCCGTTATTTAACAATAGGAAATGTACATAGTACTTAAGCAAGAGAATACGCAGCTCAATAACCTGTTTTAAAGTTTGTGTGTTAATGATTAATTGATCATTATTGTTGCATTTCTTTAACACAGAACAGAAGCAATACCCAAATATATTTAACTTTGGTGAACTAACTCTTTTTAAACATAATATTTTTACTTATTCGCAAGAAATGAGCTTCTAGTTAATACAAAAGGAATATTTTCCTGCTCTAAAACAATCATTGTGTTTAACAATAAGTCCTTTAAATTGATATATGTAGATTACGAATGTATAATCTTCTTATTTACATAAGTATAGTTTACACTCACAATTTCGATAATACTTAACAGTCTAATTTATATATTTAATATTTATAAAGTCGTTTTTGTTCACGTTCACTTATCTAATTAGAATCTTGAAGCTTCACTCATGTTTTATAGACTTTTTTATTGATTACAAGAAAATGGCGAAACTAAAATGAATGTCAGTATATACCGGGTGCGGCAATAGTGTGTCGGCGGAGCTTAGCATAAAAACTAATAAAGTTGTAGCAATTAAATTTTACGTACATATGTAGTATGCTACAGTGCATTTTCTATTTTTATTTATATATTTACAGGGTGTTCCAAATTTCCGCAACCATTTTCAATTTTTTTTTTTAAATTAGATAGCTATACTTTCTTGTTATTATGATGATAGCCACCCAAATTATCTTTGCAACGATATATGAAAATGTGCACTTACAACTGTTAGTTTTGGTTTTATTGCAAATTTTGTTAAAATCTTGACAGTTGCAGCGTCTAACATTTTAAGTCAGCCTGAAAATGGGTGCAGTGCCTCACGTAACTCTTTTGTTACCAATTTATGGACTAACAAGTTATATGTTTTGAGAGTGAACAACGTGACAACATATACAGGGTGTTAAATATGTTGTGCCAAAGTTATCGAAGTTTAAAGGCTAGTTTCTCTTTTTTTTTAATTGAACCTATAATTTTTTTATTAGTCAGCAAATTCCTTGTAAAATTGCCGTTCAAATGGTACCAATAACAAAGTACTTATTTCTAGTATTTTCGAATTTATAACCCTTTAATGGGATATACCTATGTTTATAATATTCAATATGAGGTGCTGCATCTAATAGTTGGTTGGTTGGCTATGAAATGATATTAAGCAAAAATTGCTGTGTAACCAAACGTCAAATATCTACTTAAAATTTCCGTATAAAGTGTTTTTCTGTAGTTCCTCTTTGCTGTAATCGCATTTAATTGTTATAATTTAAGTTCGGTTAGTTAATTATCAATGTCCGTTTGTTCATTATTAGTTATCTTGTTGTCAGTTATATCGTTTTGTTGTCATTATTTTTTATTTACATGCCGTAATAGGTTATAGTTGTGTTTCTTTAGAATGACTTTTTCAAGAGAGGAGCTAATAGACATGGTATTTGTTCTTGGCGCTAGCAATAAAAATCCACTTTTAGCATCAAGAACATATGCTATGGAGTATCCTCACCGAAGAGCACCAGATATTAAGACGTTTGAAAATTTGTTGACAAGTTTTCTTCGGACGGGTTCAGTGAATTACGTCAAACATGAAAGAACTAAGACTATGGTTACAGAAGATAATGAAGTGACAGTCGTCCAGTCCGTTGTGGAAAATCCGCGCGTATCTACAAGGATAATTTTGAAAAAACACGGGATAAAACACTGCTGTAAGAAGGATTTTAAAAAAACATAAATTTCACCCTTACAAAATTCAAAATCATCAAGGCTTATTACAAACGGATTTTGAGAGGAGATTTGTTTACTATGAATGGTTACTTTTCCAATTACGACAAGATCTAACTTTTCTAGATCATATGCTTTTCACAGATGAAGCAACATTTGCTAATTGTGTGTATTTGTAAAAGTTACTTTGTTTGATATCATTTCACGGCCAACCAACTGAATATTTGTTCAACAACTGACGCAGGGATCTGCGCATCGAATCTACAAATGAATCACCGGTAATGCCTAAAATAGCGAATTCATATTCTAACTCATCATTTGCTAACCGATTCACTTCAATTCGAACATCCATGATGGATCAAAACCAATGCCCAAAAATTCCAAAACTCAAGAAAACAAATCTCAAACAATACACAAACTAGATATTTGGCTAACGACACAATCCGCCAAAAATCCTAAATTCCAAAAATATATCGCCAAAAGTGAAGAGCGATAGCCAAATTCGAAACTACACTCAAAAATCAAAAATTCAGAATTTTGAAGCAGAAACCGCAAAATCGTGACTGAAGATGATACCAAGATGTTCGTAACGTTGCAACTCCAAATCGAAACTTACTACCTTACCGCGAAGCTGGGGCAGCAAAATTGGTTGTTCTAAAATATTCACTAACTCTTGACCTGATCCGTAATTAAACGTGAAATTCTATAAGTCGAAGAAGCGTGAGTTAACTTCCGTTACGAAGATGTACTTTTTGTATCTTTTTAAACGACATTATACCACAAAAGGCTGTCGGCGAGTCTCTCTCTTCCGTGTACCAGCAGACGCTACGATAGTAAGTAGTACGATTAGTAACGATAGTTACTAATTCAACCACACACAGCGATAACAGCGCTCATACATATTAAATGATACGCAAGCAATATAATATAACGGGACTCTTCAATAAATAATGAAAACTATTAAGAAAATTTTAAAAGGGAAATAAAGGCGTAACACTGTATGTGGAATAGCTAAGGATTCCGCTGAGAAGGAGATATGGTTACGACTAGAAAAGGAACAAAATGAATTAGAAGCTAACGGGAAGTTAACGTCATACTAAGACACTACTAGGAAAGCTGAATGCTAGGTTTTCAGACAACCTAGTTAGAAGCATCAAAAAATTAATTAAAAGAATCATCGGCTCGATAACTGGGCATAAGATTTTAAGTAAGCATGCAACCAGCTTTGGTGTAGAAAATGTGGAAGACAGAAGGAAACCAGCCTATATGTGATATGTATTTTCGGCAAAGATCTATTGAATCCTACGAAGGTATTCCCTGAGAAAAATAGTGGCTTTTATCGTGAACCCAAGACTAGCAGAGTGGAACTAGGAGATCTGTTAGGGGTGGTACAAAGAGTATTAAGCTCAAATGCTTGGACTTACTGGTTTCCAACCCTAAAGAAACGGTACAAGAAGAAAATTTTAAAATACTTAAGAACACACCATAAATTCGGTAATAAGCTAAAGCTTCGGCATAAATATTGTGCTTTACTTAAGCTCATATAAAATTGAAATTAGTATAGATTTTAAGCATCTTATTTTCGCTGATTCATTCCACCACGGTAAATATAAAGAACATAACGAGATCAGAAATCAAGAAAAGACTAAACTAGGTAGCTAATTCTAATTTGGGGAAGTCTAGTTGCTGATGGTGACTATATTATTTTGTTTTATTCGAATGTGAGTTGTCAGTATGTATTATTTTCTAACCACTCCTTGTATACAATAAATTTAAATTCATTTTTGCATTTTTTTTTGTTTAAAACATTTTTTCTATTTGCAAAATATGCAGATTGTGGGTGCTTATAAAATAAAACATAGGAAGAATTTATAAATTAATATTCGTTACTGTTACGGCTAATATTCTTGTAATCAATATAAAAACCTACGTTTACTTATAATATTTAACATAAACAAAATATACATTAATTTATAATACGTTTGCACTTAGATACTATGACTTATTTACAGTAGTTTTGATAAGTATTATTAGGTCTTACATATTCTTACATAATACTCGTTTGTAAGATTTCTTAATGCTAACATCTTCCGCGTTTCGCGAATTTTTATTAATATTAACATTCTGTTAATGTTTCAGGAAGAAAAAAATGCATAGTTTGCTCGTATTGACTTCGAAGTCGGTATATTTTAAATTACATTATTCGAATATTTGATTGGTGTTTTTGCTGTATTATTCAGTATTTTAACCATTATTAAAAGGCGAATTTAATAAAATAAATAAACAAATTAGATAAGTTATTAGCTAATATAATTTAAGTTTCAAGCCTTTTCAACTTGTGTGTATGCAATTGGTTAAATCAATTACACAGGTCTACAGTGATTTTGATGTTTGAAAGCTGTTTGCTAATTTGTATATGTTTGGGGGCCCTTATTCCAAAAAACGCCATATATTTGCTTTATTTTTTTTTATAGCGCTCTATATCTTAAAAATGTTAATTTATTAATATACATACCTATGACAAGAATATGTTTGTTCCATGTTAGGCATGATTTTTAAATGAATTGATTTTTATGAAATTAAATGTGATTTGGCAACAGTGGTTAATATTAGATTTCTCAGCAAAGCAACAGAGTCGGCGCAGAAGCGTCAATACAACGTTGAAACCTGTTTATGTGCAGTTTGGTTGTGTTAGTCGTCGTGCTACTGTGTCCGCGCGCTTGTTGTCTTCGTTGTTGCGTATTCCTAGTGTTCCTAGTGTTCTAGAACGTATAAATATGGAAAGAAGACATTGTGTGAACAATCCGAATAACTTTTGTTATATCTGTGGTAGTTATGTCGTAGTAAAGCAGAGGCAAACTATAACTTCGTTTGTGAAAAATGTATACCACGCTTATTTTGGTGTAAAAATTGGCGACCAAGACAAGTCCTGGGCTCCTCATACTGTTTGTTCCGTTTGCGTTGAAGCATTAAGAAACTGGCAAAAAGGTAGGAAGAAATGTTTAAGCTTTGGTGTTCCTATGGTATGGCGAGAGCCTAGAAATCACAGTGATGATTGTTATTTTTGTTCGTGTAATGTTCAAGGATTCAACAGAAAAAATAAGAAACAAATTGTGTATCCCAATCTTGACTCTGCTATTCGACCAGTTCCTCGTGGACCAGATATACCGATACCGACCGCCCCAAAAGCACTAGAAAACGTCATATTGTCAGAATCATAGGAATCTAATTGCGACCCAGATGACTCAGATTTCACACCAGAATTCAGAGAGCCCGAAGTGTTTAAC
The DNA here is from genome assembly GCA_935421215.2 of Melolontha melolontha. NCBI lineage: Eukaryota > Metazoa > Arthropoda > Insecta > Coleoptera > Scarabaeidae > Melolontha > Melolontha melolontha. The sequence continues at coordinate 174,744,792 of OW285238.1, forward strand.
CAGGGCGAACTAAATAATTTAATTAGAGATTCGCACCTTCCAAATGACGCATCCGAATTGTTAGCCTCCCGACTTCGTGATAAACATTTACTGGCACCTGGCGTCACATCAAGCTTTTACCGGGATCGCGAAAAAGAGTTATGTCAATATTTTACTCAAGACGGACCGCTAGTGTATTACAACAATATTCAAGACTTAATTTCAAAATTAGGAAATGTGCCGTATGTAAAAGAAGAATGGCGCCTGTTTATTGATTCAAGTAAGCGTAGTTTAAAAGGCGTTTTATTGCACAATGGTAACGAGCTGGCCTCGGTTCCCGTTGCCCATTCGGTACATTTAATGGAAACGTATTAAAATTTTGAACTTCTTTTAAAGAAAATGAACTACCAAGAACATCAAGTGCTTTAAGTGCTGTGCATGCTACTAGGACAACAAGGAGGTTATACAAAATTTCCATGCTTTATTTGTGAGTGGGATAGTCGAGCAAGGGATAGACATTGGACTCAAATAGAATGGCCCTCTAGAACAAGCCTTACACCTGGTAGCAAAAATGTATAAAGAGATAGCTTGGTTGACCCCAAAAAAGTTTTGCTGCCTCTTCTCCATATCAAACTTGACTTGATGAAGCAGTTTGTTAAAGCCCTAGACAAAAAAGGATAGTGTTTTAAACATTTGTGCGAGACATTTCCAGCCTTATCCGATGCCAAGTTAAAAGAAGGTATTTTTGTTGGGCCGCAGATAAGAACATTATGCAAAGACAAGGATTTTCAAAACACAATGACCAATGTCGAGAAAAACGCCTGGGTTTCATTTAAAGAAGTAATTGATAAGTTTCTTGGACGAAAACTACGAAAATATTGTTCAAAATATGTTACAACACTTTCATCGTCTAGGTTGTAATATGAGTTTGAAAGTGCATTTCCTGTTTTCACACTTGAACTATTTTCCTGAAAATCTTGGAGCAGTTAGCGAAGAACAGGGAGAGAGGTTTCACCAAGACATTAAGGAAATGGAACGGCGATACCATGGCAGATGGAACATAACGATGATGGCGGACTACTGCTGGATGTTAAAACGGGATATGCCCTTAAAAACATACAACCGAATGTCCGGACAACGCAGCTTTCTGGCAAAAAGACAAAGATTTCACTTAAAAAAGACTGAGTAAAGTATTTTTTTCCACTTTTTTTAACTTGTATTCCACCTTTTTACTCAATAAACAAATAAATTTTTTTAGAAATATCGTTTTTTTCATTGAATATTTGCAAAAAAAACCTTACGTGATACAAATAAATGCATAGAATTTTTGAAATCAGCCTACCAAAATTATATAAAATCAGTTTTCAAAATAAAAACATCTGTCAAAAAGCTTAATTTTGTAGACCTGTGTTATCAGTTAGATATTTTACTGTACCTAACATTTTTAAAATAAGAATGAACTAAATTTTTATTGTTACATTTATTTGATGTAAAAGAGGAACATTAAATTAAATTAACTAAACTTGATGACAAAAAATTCCGGACACTTAAGTAAATGTCTGAAAACTTTAATTGTGACCTCACACCGCACGATTAAAAATTAAATTTATTATACGATATGTTCCTTAGAATCTTTACAAACCTCACTGGGCTGAAATATCGAGAAAAACATTTACATATAGCTGTGTTCTCTTCTAACCGAGATAAATTGAATAATTAAATAAGGTTGAAAACAGTAATTAAAATTTTAAAACAAAAAAATATTGAATAACACCCTTTATGAACATCGTCATAAAACAAATCTCATAGTCAATTTCATGTTTCTCAGTTTCTTGTTATTTTCTGTAATAAGTTATTATACGCAGCGATACAGATGATGTTAAGAAAAACACATCTGTGTAGTATATTTAGTAAAGTGATATTTTATGTAAAACGTAATGTAAATTATTATATTTCTTTACGTTCATGTTTATAATTATTAATAGCTTAGAATTTAAATCATGCTATATATACCAATTTATAAAAGAATATTTTTAAGTGATAGTAAACTTCATAATCAATACTTGAATTTTGAAGAATTTCTTAAATACGTAAATATTGTTTTTGTAATAGTTACGATGCCTTAAAATGTTTTCTCAGGGCTTCAAAATTAAAATATGTATTTTTCTTAAATGTAATTATTACATAACAAACAACTTAAATTCCATATGATAATAAGCAAAAATGAAATAGTTCTAGTCAACTGTTGCACAAATAAACATACATACATACAATCAAATATAAAATAACTGTAAAAAGTTGAGTTACGAGGTAGGTAATATTTCAGGTCTTGTTAAAAAAAAAAATATTTTTTTTTTGTACTCACAGACATTTACTTTGGTGTCCGGAATTTTTTGCCCATGATGTACTATGTTATTTTCAATGCCAAAATGTGAATCGACTACCAGAGCAGAGTTTGACAAAACTTACGTATAAATCTATTCATTGTAATCAAACCGTGTGTAAATAAAGACGTCTGCATATCTGTAAGTCAGGAAGACCAGCAGTGCTCAAAATTTATCTCTTTAAATTAATTTTTTTCAATTTTTTTTTAATTAAAAATGACAATTGGCATATACATTTTAGTAGTCCAATCTAATAATTAAATTAATAATACTTATTCTAAATAAGACCGTATTTTTAAACTTTTTAAAATTTCTTATATTGCCGATTGAATCTTTTTTAACTTTAATCGTGCCAATATTAATGACAATATTTTATAGGTATATGATTTTTAATTGGATTCTTTTAAACGGTAGCTTCATTAATTTAAGTTTTTAACCAATGCATATTTTAATGTTTTTCATATTAAATTATTTACCATATCTAAAATTATATTCTCCCCTACATTTAACATCATCAAATTTTCAAATTCGTGTTTATAATACGTATTAATATATTGTACTTATAAATAAAACGTCTTTCGTAGTATACAAAACGCGTGACATTATTTCTAACCTAAATTTTACTAAAAAGAAAAATTGAACTATCCTTTACAACCAACAATTTCGACCGCTGAGAGGTATAACTCCGGGCAAATCCGGTTTTTGTCCGTTACTCCTGTATTCGTCCTCGGGAGTTTGTGACGATCCTGTCGCCTGGTTACTGGACGACGAATTATACAATAACGGTTCCCTAGACGATATTCCGGTAACCATTTGTGATTGACCGGCATTGGTGACGCTCTCCTCGGTGGTAGATGGCGTTAGGGTGGTGGGTGCGGCAGATGCGGACATTTCCACGGAATCTTGTTGCGATTGAGTTTGTTCGTGTCTCTGCATTAGCTGGACCACTTCTGGGACTCGAGTGGGAACACTGGACGCTCTCTTTAGTACCTGTGAAACCTTATATTAAAATCATTAGATGGTATTGAATTCAATATGTAGCTGGTATTTTATTTAAAATACAGAGTCTCGCAAATCAAAGTGATGCACTTTTGATTTTTGTTCTAGTTTTAAGTGCCCCTTTATTTCACTATGATTGTCTTTTTTAAGAATTTTATTCAACAATATTTACATATTACAATACGGTTTCGCTGCAAATCTAATATACAGTGTCAATAAAAAGTATGCACCCCTCTCTCCTCAATGGTTCATTCATTTTAAATAAAATTAGGTACGCCTTTGTAAAAAGATTCAAGCATTCTAAAAATACGAGGCCCTAACAACTTAATCTTCGGACGATACCAATTTTTAGAAATATATTCTGATTTTCTATTTGACAGTTTGTAATTTGATTTAATATTCACATATTTAGCTTTGGAACATAATGAAATATTATATTTATCAAAAGAATAGGTTTCCCTCAAACTACATAGAAGCTTAATAAATTGAGAAATGAACAAATTACATTTACAACTTAATGTTCGGACGATCATTTATTACATGAGTTAAAACGAAGTCACATCGCCTTTGGCCTTCATAATAGCTTTCACTCTGGCTGGCATGGATTCCACAAGCAACCTGCAATAATCTGGTGTAAGGGATTGCCAAATTTCTGAGAGTTTTGTCTATAATTCACTTATTGTTCGTTGAGGGTTATTCCTTAAGTAATTTTTCATGCGTACCCACAAGGTCTCAATAACATTGAGACTGGACTGTGCTAAAACTTTCATGTCATGTTCCTCAAACCATTTTTTTTTGTTGATTTTGCCGTATGGGATGATGCTGATCCTTTTGAAAAATTTAGTCTCTGTCCTATACTAGGAATGAGGCTATTGTTCAGAATTTGTTGATATTTATTAGCATTAACAATTCCATCTAACGTGCGTTAAAATAAAACAGCCGCAGAGTTGGCCATGAAATTGTTAGGAATGTCGTAACTTAACCGCACCGTTCTGAATTGTCAAATGTTAATGTCATTAGGGTCGTCTAATAAAAACGATATCATGGAATTTTATTTATTATAGACAGGAAGATTCTAAACTAACAACTAACCTTGACTACCAAACTAGCAAACTGCCAAACTAGCAAACTGCCAAACTAGCAAACTGCCAAACTAGCAAACTGCCAAACTAGCAAACTGCCAAACTAGCAAACTGCCAAACTAGCAAACTGCCAAACTAGCAAACTGCCAAACTAGCAAACTGCCAAACTAACAAACTGCCAAACTAGCAAACTACCAAACTAGCAAACTGCCAAAACAGCCAAACTAGCAAACTGCCAAACTAGCACACTGTCGAACTATCAAACTAGCAAACTGTCAAACTAGCGAACTGTCAAACTAGCAAACTGCTAAACTACCAAACTGCCAAATTGCCAAAGAACCAAACTAGCAAACTGTCAAACTGCCAATCTACCAAAACTGTCAAATTGCCAAACTGCCAAACTAGCAAGCTGCCAATTTGCCAAACTACCAAATTATCAAACTGCCAACGAACCAAACTAGCAGACTGCCAAACTAGCAAACTGTCAAATTAGCAAACTGCCAAACTAGCAAACTGCCAAACAACCAAACTAGCAAACTGCCAAGCTACCAAACTGTCAAACTGCCAAACTAGCAAACTGCCAAACTACCAAACTGCCGGAAAGCCAAACTAGCAAACTTCTAAACTGCCAAACTACCAAACTAGCAAGGTGCCAAACTGCCAAAGAACCATACTAGCCAACTGTCAAACTAGCAAACTATCAAACTATCAAACTGACAAATACCCAATCAGCAAACAGACAAACTACCAAACTAGCAAACTGCCAAACTAGCAAACTGCTAAACAACCAAACTAGCAAAACTGCCAAGCTACCAAACTGTCAAACTGCCAAACTACCAAACTGCCAAACTAGCAAACTGCCAAACTAGTAAGCTGACAAACTGCCAAAGAACCATACTAGCAAACTGCCAAACTAGCAAACTGCCAAACTAGCAAACTGCCAAAGTATCAAACTAGCAAACTGACAAATACCAAATCAGCAAACAAACTACCAAACTAGCAAACTGCCAAACTAGCAAACTTTGTAGTTTGGTAGTTTGGTAACTACCAAACTAGCAAACTGCCAAATATTATTTTGGTTTGAAAAAGTATTCAAAATTTAATTTTGACAATAACGACAAAAATTAACGAAGTTTTATTAAATAAAATCGTGAATTATTAAGATGTCTACCTAAGAATCAATGGTTTATAGATACAATTTATCGTCTGGTATCAGGCATACAAAGATTGATCCTTGTGTTACCCCTTAAGCTGTTTTCAATACGAAAATATATTAAAAATCGTTTTTATTAAGCTTGAAGGCACAGTGAACATATAGAAATTATAAAAAAGTTCTTCTAAAATTAAATTGAACTTCAAAATTATAAAATTAATTAATATCGGGGTATTGCCTGATATTGCTCTTATAACTGCTTCCATTCGTCTAGACATACTACTAATTAAGTTGTATATGGTGACTTGAAGCATATTTTCCCATTCAGCAACCACAGTTTCTTGAAGTTTCCTAAGAGTTATAGAGTGATATCTAACTGTCCTAATGACTTCCCACAAAAAAAAAAAATGGGAAATTGACATACACAGAAATTTGTGTTTTATGTTTTTTTAATCTATTTAATTATGGCTTTTTTCAAAGAAAGTTAGAATTATCTGGCATTGCCATCCGAATGATTAATCAAAATAATTTAATTAGACATCGTAAAATAATACGCGGCAAGAAAATAAAGGTCATCTTTTTTATTAGGTAGTTATTAACAGAAATATAATACTTTAGTATTTTGTTGTATTGCCATCACTTTCTATCACCAAATTAATCCTTCTAGGCATAAATCTAATTAGACACTCGTTTATGCCATTAATCAATTCCTGTCTGTCTAAAATTATTACGACGCATTGTTTTTTTTTACATGTGCTCCACAAATTCTCAATTGGATTAAGATTCGGGCTTTTGGCATACTTAAAACTAAAAACTAAAACCAATAGTAACATTTGACAACCGTTTGACACGAATAAAACTGACATAAGCTGACAATTAATAGCACACGATCAAATTTTAGATTTCCCAATTTTGTGTGTGCTGACAGTAATAATGAGATTGTAATGTATAAACAGATTTTTAAGAATATTTTTAAAACAGTATAAATTTACAGCGGAAGCAATTTGATCTTATAATTAATTAAACAATTTACATATGAAATGAGATTTAAATTTACAAACATATAGTTAAGAATGTCGCAAAACACAAATCCATTTTCTTGCATACGTGTAAAGAATATTTAATTTATAAATGGTTTATTCCCTTATTACTAACAGTACAATAGATTAAACAAATTAATCTTCTTCGGAACTGAAGTTGTCGTCATCACTGTCCCTCTCATTATATACATTAATAATTAAACTTTCTGTCGTTTCATTAACTAATATTTCTGATTCTGAATATTTATTTCACTTAATAGCAATGATATACCTTTATATTTATAAAAATAATTGTTAACATTAGAAACTACTTCTCGCGTTTAAGAGTGTATCACTTTATGATTCCATAGCAAAGCCTATATGTTCCGTTACTGACAAATACTTTCTGACAATTATTTGAGTAAGTGGGCGTGCACGTTTTTAAAAACGACTACAACGCACCCCCTCCGCTTGCCAACTTATGTGGCGCTTGCTATATATTAATTTAAGTTTATGCGGCAATGATTTATTAATTTACCTTTTTATTACTTTTTCCAATGCATACAGCTATCGCATGCTCCACAGGATTCGGAGGGACGACTACAGGACTGGTGTTTCTCGAAGCCGAAAATTTCTTCCTTTTCTTTTTTAAAAGCGAAAGGCCTGCCGCAAGACCGTGTAATTCACTATTATGATGGCTTTGATTAGTGCAAACCTGATCCAAGCTCGGATTAGAATCGGACGGACTTTCTGTAATGTTATCTTCGGACTGTGGACTGTTACTGTGACTGTGAGAATGATTGTGATTATTTTCCCGACACGTCGAATTGCACACCGAATCTTCCGATCTAGACCTTCCGATTAATCTCGACACTTTTCCAACTTTAGCTGCCTCTATCAAAGTTCCCCATCTTCTTTTATGCGAAGCTGTTCTCTTCATGTGTAATCTGAAATTAGAATAACTTAAAAAATTATTTGATAGAAATTTTACAATTATTTCATTTTAAATTTTTACCTTCCTAACGTTCGATGATGGTGGGTTTCGTTGATGCTGCCTTGTGAGGAAGATTGTGTGCTATGCTGAAGGATTTTTCGCGGCGTCGAGTTAAATATACCTGACAGTGTCGAACCAAAAAGATCATGCTGGTGACCTTCCTGTTGTCGTTGTAAGGACGCGATAAATTCGGCTACGGGCGGTAATGATCCTGAGGTCGACGACGGTTGGGGGCCAATATTAAAACCTTTCATGAGACGTCTTTCTTTTTGCCTATTTTTCTTGCCACCAGTACCTATAAAACATTAATAATATGATCAGAATTTAAGGCAGAATACCTTAAATAATGTAAATTTTTAGTTAACTAATTGATTGTGGAGATGCGTATTGAAACTACGAGTACATTATAATAATTAATAACTAAAGGCTGGATTTATATGCATTTGCATATGTTTTGGTGAACGACTTCAGATTCTTTTTTAGCGTTTGAAATAATTCTAAATAAAATCATTCTTATGCGCATATTATTGCATATTTACCAATAAATACATACAGGGTTAGTTAAAAGTATGGAGACGGCGATTTATTGTCGTTAATATTCATTTTAGGGATTCATGTTCAATATAAAAGTTTGTTAGGATATTTTGATCTACATTTGAGAATATTTGAATTTTTTTTTTCTTCAATTGTTTTTTAGTTACGCCTGTCTGCGCATTTTTTTTTAAATGGGAACTAGTAAATTTTACTCTACCATTCGATAGAGATTTTTTTTCTCTTAATAAAATTTTTTTGGTTTTTTTAAAATTAATTTTAATAACTTTTTTATAAGAAAAAGCCGGTTCATCTGTTTAACAGATGTTCGGTACATCGCAGATAGACAGAAGCGTAGCGATAAACAAACTTGAGCGATATAATTTTATCAGTGGTTATTGTGTACGTCAAATCTTTGACAGAAATAATTCATTTGTGCAATTGTTGCTGTTAATATTAACAATAGCGAGTTTAAGTGAACATGAACGAATTGAAATACTTATGAAATAATTTATTTAATGATACGCATCCAAATAGAAATCCAATTTCTTAATCCGTTGTTGGTAAAACTTTAAGACGCTTTGAACAAACGGGTAGCGTTAAAGATTTTCGAAGGAGTGGTAGACCTAGAACAGCAAAAAGCGATAATAACAAACTGGATATTTTATTGGCTGTATCTGAATATCCCCATTTATCAACCAATCAATTAGCGGCCAATTTCAATATTTCACAGTCATCGATCGTGTCATTTTTAAAAAGTGAAAAGTATAAACCCTATAAGGTACACCTTGTACACGAGTTAACGGAAGATGATTTTGATAGGAGATTACAATTTTCTGAAGAAATGTTAAATATTTGCAATAATAATGAAAATTTTGTCAACAATATTCTTTTCTCTGACGAAGATACTTTTTGCCTTACCGGTGAAGTAAACAGACATAACTGCAGATACTGGTCATCGGAAAATCCCTCTTGGTTTTTGGAGCACCATACGCAGTACCCCCAAAAGGTTAATGTTTGGGTTGGCATTCTAGGCGGTCATATTATCGGTCCCTTTTTCATCAATGGCAATTTAACTTCGGCTCTGTATTTGCAGTTATTGCAAAATGAAATAATACCTGCTAGTGCTACGCTCTATCCTCATGAAAACAATGAACACCTGCCCAATGACAGTATCTGGTTCCTGACATTAGTTTTAAATAAAAAAGAGAGTGCCTTTTTAATGCAAATTTTCCATATTCATATGCATATTTTGACTATTTAAATACATATTTTATATTCTTAGAAGCATATTTTACATGCATATTTTGATATTTTTAGTGCATATAAATCCGGCCTTTATCAATAACACAACGTAAGTTTCAAAAAGGTATGATGTAGACATTTTACATATGGTTTACCACAGTGTAGCTTAATTTGGTGATATATTTAAATTCAGTTTACAAAATTGATGCTTATATACATATAAATCAAAAACAATTATTATTAGGGGCGGAGTTGTGTATTACGGATTTAGATTTAATAAAATTGTACCTACTTAATTAAATTTATTAATTTCCAAGCTTTCCAATAAGTAAAATTTTCTATTTTTCTCTTGTATATGGAAGATTTTGAAATGGTTATTAAATTTATGATTAAATTCGAAGCCGTGGTTGGAAAAGGTAGAATTTGTTTTTTTAAAATTTTTATTACATCTTTCACGTTTCTTCATTCTTACTTTAAAAGTCCTTCTTGTCTAGACTTTATTACATTTCTCACAAGTTAACTTATAAAAACCCGAGTTCAATTTTTGTCCGTGTTATCTTTGTTATTTTTAATGGCTTTCAATATGGAGTTTAAATATGGCATTTAAAACTAAAAACTCCATCCTGATAGATAATAGAGATAGATAAACGTTCCTTACCGTTGTTAATTTTTCCATGTACAACAAGTAACATATACAGGGTTAGTTAAAAGTATGGAGACGGCGATTTATTGTCGTTAATATTCATTTTAGGGAATTATGTTCAATATAAAAGTTTGTTAAGATATTTTGAACTACATTTGAGAATATTTGAATTTTTTTTTCTTCAATTGTTTTTTAGTTACGCCTGTCCGCGCAGTTTTTTTAAATGGGAACTAGTAAATTTTACTCTACCATTCGATAGAGAATTTTTTTCTCTTTACAATAATATTTTTGTTTTTTTAAAATTCATTTTAATAACTTTTTTTATAAGAAAAGGCCGGTTCATGTGTTTAACAGATGTTCGGTTCATCGCAGATAGACAGAAGCGTAGCGATAAACAAACTTGAGCGACATAATGTTATCAGTGGTTATTGTGTACGTCAAATCTTTGACAGAAATAATTCATTTGTGCAATTTGTTGCTGTTAATATTTACAATGGCGAGTTTAAGTGAACATGAACGAATTGAAATACTTATGATGTTGGGTTATGGAGATAGACGCAGAAGTTTACAAGACGTTTGTAATTTATTTAATGATACGCATTCAAATAGAAATCCAATTTCTGAATCCGTTGTTGGTAAAACTTTAAGACGCTTTGAACAAACGGGTAGTGTTAAAGATTTGCCAAGGAGTGGTAGACCTAGAACAGCAAAAAGCGATGATAACAAACTGGATATTGTATTGGCTGCATCTGAATATCCCCATTTATTAACCAATCAATTAGCGGCCAATTTCAATTTTTCACAGTCATCGATCGTGTCATTTTTAAAAAGTGAAAAGTATAAACCTTATAAGGTACACCTTGTATACGAGTTAGCGGAAGATGATTTTGATAGGAGATTACAATTTTCTGAAGAAATGTTAAATATTTGCAATAATAATGAAAACTTTGTCAACAATATTCTTTTCTCTGACGAAGCTACTTTTTGCCTTACCGGTGAAGTAAACAGACATAACTGCAGATACTGGTCATCGGAAAATCCCTCTTGGTTTTTGGAGCACAATACGCAGTACCCCAAAAGGTTAATGTTTGGGTTGGCATTCTAGGCGGTCATATTATCGGTCCCTTTTTCATCAATGGCAATTTAACTTCGGCTTTGTATTTGCAGTTATTGCAAAATGAAATAATACCTGCTTGTGCTACGCTCTATCCTCATGAAAACAATGAACACCTGCCCAATGACAGTATCTGGTTCCAGCAAGATGGCGTCCCACCACATTATGGTGTAAATGTTCGTCAATATCTGGACAAAGTTTTTCCCCACAGATGGATTGGAAGACGAGGAACCATTGAATGGCCAGCCCGTTCGCCAGATTTAAGTCCTTTAGATTTTTTTCTTTGGGAATACGTAAAAAACAAAGTTTACAAAGATAAGCCCGATAATGTCGAAGATTTACAAATCCGAATTACCAGAACGATACAAGAAATTCCCCGAGATTTTTTACAGAAGTCTGTTCGGGGTTTTGTAAATCGATTGGGTCATTGTCAAATTACTAATGGACGACAATTTGAACACTTACTTTAATTTACTCTGTTATTAATTTGTTTTATTTTTCTTGTAAAAAAGTTATTAAAATGAATTTTAAAAAAACAAAAATATTATTGTAAAGAGAAAAACTGTCGAATGGTAAGCAAAATTTACTAGTTCCCATTTAAAAAAACTGCGCGGACAGGCGTACCTAAAAAACAATTGAAGAAAAAAAAATTCAAATATTCTCAAATGTAGATCAAAATATCCTAACAAACTTTTATATTGAACATAATTCCCTAAAATGAATATTCACGACAATAAATCACCGTCTCCATACTTTTAACTAACCCTGTATAATGTCGTTTGTTCTTTGTTTTAATGATTAGTTCATGTATTTTATTTATTAAAAAAATGATAAATTCTGAGTTCAATGAAAACGCTACGAACTTACATCAACTCAATAGATTCGATTCTTTACCACGTAAGACGTTTTTATATAAAAAAAATTTACGTTCAATGAACACCACCATTACGTAAACCAGATTTTAGAATTTATTGTTTCTGTTTTTGTTCTAATTTACTTAACCCAGCAATGAATAAAAGAAAGTTTGGAAACTTCAGAAAATTATATTTCGTATTTCCTCCCGAACTTATTATTGAAACACAAAGACAATATTCGAAGTTTGTATTTCATCCGCGTTTGTATTACATAAAATGAAATTTTATTAAACATCGAATAAAAGATAAAAGAGCTTTGATTAAAGAGATACCTGAACCCATTGCTGAATGCGCCGTAGACGTGTTCATTCCTGAGTTTTTCAAGATCTCTATCAGTTCGAATCGGAAAGCCGATATATCTTGTTTAATTTCGTTGACATCGTCTTCGGTAACCCCTTGATTCTCGGCCTTTCTCTGTTCCACGGTAACATATCGCCTCACCAGATTCCTCATGATACTCTGTAAATGATCATTCATCAAAACAACGTTACCTGAGTTAGTTAAGCACCAAATTGATTAAAAGCCTAATGTTTGTGATGTTAGGTAATTTATTTTGTTGTATCGTCTTTCTTATTTTAATACTTTCATTTCCTACGTAGATACATTACAACTTCCACAAAATAAGAATATCCAAGAAAACAATAACATTGTACTCAAACGATAATTTATTAAGTACTTATAACCATTGACTATAAAAGTTGAAACAAATACGAGTGTGGATAAAATATGAACCGATCTTTGTTAATAGCTTTTTATATATTTATTTACAATATATTTATTTTTGGATCTACAACGACTTATAACAGCATAGAAGTCCTTGTTAAAGTATTGATTGCTATAATGTTACGAAAAAGTTGTGATGATATTGTTGCTTGTTATGATGTTAATTGTGAGACTGTGCATCTTGTACTGATGTTCAGTTGATACTGATCTATTCTGTACTGTTTTGCAAGTAGGTAAAAATATATCACTACCCCTAACTATTTCATACTAAAGTACGCGGGTTGATTGTACAGTGTACTGTTTGAATTTTGTGTTATTATTCCGTGGAAATTGTACCCACAAGCAATAATACCCAAGGTTTAAAAATATAATCTTAACTAATAAACAATAAAATATAATTGCACTGGGCAGCAAATTTTAGTTTATTTGTATCTTGTTTGAAAAGTGAATTTTTTTGTTAATTCTTGGTCGCCGAATACAAACATGACAATGAAATTAAAAACTTGGTCGCAGTTTTCAAGAAAAAGTTTTTTTATTTTAGGTTTAACAAAATAATAATACTCTAAAAGTGTAAAAGAATAGATACTTTTACACTTTCAGTGTCACTAAATGCGCCGTCTTTTTGTTATTTTTTGTGAATTGTTTCTGAAGCATTTCTAGCAAGAGTCGAACAGTAGTCGGCAAGCATGGAAGAATTCCAGTTTCCCTAGTACCTTTTCTCCATTTTTGATATATCCCGATGGAAGCGTTGGCCTACAGCTCCGCAGTTTCCAAGCAAAAGTCCATGCAGGTGTGAATATAGGAAATGGATCTTTATGCGGACAGTATATTTTCAATAAGAGTAACGTAATTGTCAGCTTTTTTATTTCCCAAGAAATTAGTGACCACAAGGTGAAAATCATTCCAAACATTTTTTTCAATATCTGAAGATTCGAGAATTTTCTATTTAATTCCATAATATTCGCGATAATGGCGTTTGTCATTTCTTTGTATACAGGGGCTGTTCAGTACAAGGCAGACACGCGGTTACAGTGTTAATATACAGGTGTATCGCTATGTTCAAATTTTAGGAGTATAAAGTAGACTTCATTTCAAATAACGAAAACGCAAAACTTGTATATCCATTTTTATTCATTTCAAAGTTACAGATCTATGAATGTGATTGTCAGATCATGAACGAAAATGTAATCATAAACTCAATAAAAACTGATTTTATTTAAAAAAGTTCAATTAATTATGCTTTCAAAATGTCCACCTCCTTGTTGAATGCAGGCTCCAACAGAAGAAGTACTTATCCAAATTTCATACTTGTTTTGTCGGATTTGCTCGGCAGCCAGGTGAATACGATCCAACAACTCTTCTATTGTGTTCGAAATTTGCGCGTAGACTAGATTTTTGATGTACCCCCATAAATAAAAGTCAAGGGGATTAAGATCGGGTGATCTGAGTGGGCATGCAACATGACCACCTCGACCAATCCATCTTGGATAATTGACGTTAACACAATTTCGGACAGCAATTCCGAAATGTGGTAGTGCCCCCATCCATGTGAAACCACATGTCTCGTCGAACATTCAGTGGGACATGCTCTAAGAAACCTGGCAGTTCGTCAATAGGAAATTGAAGGTAATTGTCCGCATTTAACCTCTCAGAAAGAATGACAGGACCAATCAACAAGTCATCGATTAGGGCCGCCCAAATATTAATAGAAAATTCATGTTGAAATTTAGATGGGCGTACAGCTTTGGGATTTTCTGATGACCACCTGTGCAGGTTTCTCAGATTTGTAATACCACTTTTCGTGAACGTAGATTCATCGGTCCAGAGAATTGTTCAGCAGAAATTAAAAGGAAGCCGTGACTGTCTTAATATCAAGGTAGAATAAACTAGATGAGCATATTGGTTTGCCTCAAGAAAACCGTGTCCCCTACGATAGTGATATGGATATAAGTCCTCACGTTTTAAAATTCGCCAAAGTGTCGTTCGTGGCACTCGTAGTTATCTAGCGATTCGACGTACACTGAGAGTTGGATCCTTTGTAACAATAGCTACTGCTTCTTCCTCTAAGTCTGCTGGTAAATTTAGTCTCAGCCGAAAAGATAATCACGCAGTCCACATTCCCGAATTTGTCTGTGTACGTAACGTTCTGTAATGAGGAATGCGTCTATCGGGAAACCGATGTCGTTATTCAATAACTGCTTGACGTGCACTGCCGTTACAGTAGCCATACACAAAATGCATGTCCGCATACTCTTGAGAAGAAAATCGGTAAGGTATTTTGGGAAAAAGAAAACGTGTCCACTCACTAATAAACTGTTGTATGAACTGAAACGTAATGTAATCCTTTATTAAAAGATTCAACGTTAACAGTTATCTGTACATTTATTTATTGTATGATATTCATGGTTCAGCACTTACGAAATAAGTAAGAACCTTCTTTATCATAAATCAATTTCCAGTACTCTTTTTTGTAGATCTCCAAGAAATTACTGTATGCACTACGACACGTGTTTATTTATTTTAGGATAACATTTTATTATGCGACGTTAACAATCACGGCCTGTAATTGAATCGTATAACTTCTTTTAAATAAAATCAGTTTGTATTGACTTTAGGATTACATTTTTTTTCATGATCTGACAATCACATTCATAGATCTGTAATTTTGATACAAATAAAAATGGATATAAAAGTTTTGTGTTTTTGTTACTTGAAATGAAGTCTACTTTACACTCCTAAAATTCGAACATAACGATACGGGACACTTGTACAGGGACACATCTCTAAAACTTTAACTAATATTTATAACATAAGTTTAGTTTCGGTTTTAGCACACCAAAAATAAGTAATGTAAGGCTTAGTCGATTTTATTTGAGATACATTTTGGATGTTGCCCAGTGTTACTAATTAAGTATGGGTATTAAAAATCTAAGTATGTAGTTTCGGATCTTCCGTTGTTACGGTAATAACATTTATTATACATATCTAAGAAACGAGATCTTAACAATGAATATCTAGATTAAACACTATATTCACAATAACTCAAAGCAATGAAACAAGCGGCGTGGTGTATAAAGCAATAAATAAATTTGGGAAAAGACGATTATTAATAACCCTAGGCAATAAAACGAGTGGTTTAAACTATAAAGTAGGTAATAAATAGATTTGCGAATGTAAAAGATTCTTAGAACTTAAAGAAAGTTTTATAATTTGAATGTGCTAATAAAAGTATGTTATACAATGGTTTAAACTTGAAAATGCACGTTAAATATTCTATAAAATTGAATATTTGTTTGAATTCTATATCCTAGATTTACTTTTAGAAATAAAAAATGCTTGAAATTAAAATATTTTAGAAAAATAGTAAATGTATTCTCAACAAGAACAGTCCCCGTAGTTATAGAGTTACTTAGAATCTAAAAGTTATAAGAATTTTTCTCTAGGGGATCGATTCAAAAGCCAACATAAAGTAAAACAGAAAGCATGCTGTTGACGATATCGTCTGTGCACGGAAACCACAAAGAGCTATTTAAAATTTAAAGCAAACAAAATAAAAACAGTGTATTCTACTAGAGAAAATATATCCTTAGGACTTACCTGATATCTAAAATCTCTTTCGCTAGCCTGTTTGACCTTTCTCTGCAAAATAAATTAAATCGAGTTTGAGTAAAACGTCGGAATATCTTGAGCGGATCTGTGAGGAATGTTTCACTGCGGGATCTCGCTGGGAATTGACTGAGGGACGTAAGAAGTTTGTTATCGGATAATTTGTTTGACGAATGCGTATTATTTGGGCGGGTTATAAATTGCGAAAGACGCCGAATTAATTCATTTTATAAGATACACGGAAGTAATTAAGGTTGAATCCCGTGTTTCTTAGGATGAGGTCTCTGTTTATCTCGGATAATAGCCTTCGAGATTTGAATTCAAAATACGTAAGGGTTCTTATTACTAACGACATCGGAATAAATTCTTTCTGTATTAAAGTATTGACATTTTTGTACGGAGATTAATCAGTGTAATGTTTGAAGTGCTTTATTTATTGATTTTTTGTGAAATTCAACATTAAAATATTGTATAATGAATCACCGTTAAAATCATTCAATACTTCTCTTATTTTATTGTAAATATCGTAATAATAATAACTAGAGCAGACCAATTTCCGTGCGCGCCATGTGCGCCGATGTGAGGATGATTGTATTGCATCAGAACTAATAAAAAGCATTCAGTATGTGTTTGGTACTTGCTTAGACTGCATGTAAGTGTAAGCATACGTAATAACATGTCGTGGACACGTAAATCGAGAAAACGACCGTTGTCAGATGAAGTGAATAAATTTATTATGGATTTCCCGGACTTAATATACGATGACTCAAAAATTAAATGTTAGTGTGCAATACATATCTAATGTGTTGGTCTAAAACACATTGTAAAGAACACGTAAGCAGTTCGAAGCACAATAATAACAAAATTAATCGACAACAGTTTATACATGAACTATGTGTAACTATGATTGTGTGTACACTGCCGTTTACTTTGTTAAGTAATTATTCATTTATTTCATTTTGGAATAAATACGCGAATCAAACATTACCGAGCACGACAACGTTACGAAAGAATTTACCATCGGTACGTAAACAGGTTGAAAATAAAATCAAAGCCGAACTGAAAAATAAAAAACTGTGGTTATGTGTGGACGAAACAACTAAAAGCAAAAAACAATCTGTAGTTAATGTGATGGCGCTTAATATAGAACCACATCAACCAACGTCTTTAATTTTATTAGCATCCAGACGTAATGCCGAAAAAATTTCAGAGGTGCTATTAAATACTTTGGAAAAATTTAAACTTTCGAAAGACCAAGTATTAATGTTTATGACCGATGGTGCCGCAACCATGTGTTCTGTAGCCCGGTCTCTTAGAAAATATTGTCCTAACTTGTTACATATTACTTGTAAACTCCATGCTCTACACCTTGTGGCAGAACAGGTTCGTAGATGTTATCCAGAGGTAGATGCTTTAATATCGAGTACAAAGGCAGTATTCCTGAAATCTCAAAAACGTATTCGGAAATTTCACGAATTGTGTCCCCATACCCCTGAGCCACCACAGCCGATTCTGACACGTTGGGGTACATGGTTACGGGCGGCGTTTTACTATCATGAACATTTTGAAAAAATTAAGGACGTGGTTTTATCATTCGATCCGAAAGAAAATGCAGCTATCAATACAAGCCAGAAAAAAATTAAAGATGCCCAGATTAAAATGGATTTACAAAGTACTCCTGAGAATTACTTGGGACAAGAAGAAGCAATAACAAAATTAGAAAATTCGTCGCTCTCGTTAGAGGAATCACTGCAATCGTTAAAGAGGTTCACGCACAACTGTGTGCTGTAGAAGACGCAAAAAGTGAAAGTGTTCTAATTAAATTTGAAAGTGTTTTAGACAGAAATTCAGATTTTGACTCCTTAACACGTATTTGTGAGGGCACGTCTACAAATGCGTTAAGTTGCTTAAAAAAGTATTTTGATTATGTGAATATAACATCACTAGATGTAGAACGCTCGTTTTCCGAATATAAACATATTTTTCCTCAAGCCGGACATGTTTTTCAGAAATAACCTTAGAAACGCACCTGATGTTGAAAATATACAATCGGGTTTCTCCAGTTTGTCAATCCTTGGAAGACGCTTAAAACGGTATCAGTTTTTTTAAATCCTCTGTCGTGCACACAATCACTGATTTCATACATTTTCCATTTCATTTATAGGTACATACAACGCTGCTATAATATGTATTATTCTCATTTTTCGTGTGTTTATGCATATTACTTTAATAGCAGAAAACCAAATGTATATTTAATTATTTCTGATAGAATAAATGTCTCTACTTCTATACTTATATCGGTAACAAGCTCATGTTGCGTCCCTATTCTATGGCATATTCTAATATATTACGAATTACACTCCCATACCAGCGATCATGGCGCGCACGGAAATTGGTCTGCTCTAATAATAACAAGAATGATTTATAATACACTTCTCAAAAAATCAAAATAGTCACTTTTTTGAACTTCGATATTTTTTTTTATATTTTAAAGGATTTGGGTGAAACTTGAAATATGTGAAGATCCATTATTTATTGAACAAATTTTAACAAACTAAAAACAGAAAAACACTGTAACAACCTACTACAGTTGACTTTCTCGATATCGAATTCTCATGTAGTATTCCAATTTGTTCAAATTAGGGAGAGTTTGAATTAAAGAAAGTGAGGCAAAAAATATATATTAATTTGTAATATGTACGTATAATAAAGAGAAAAAGCAGAATCTTATAACATACACTTCGAATATGTAATGACAAAAAAATGAATTACTGAGATTTAAAAAAGTCTGAAATTTCCATTTGTTTCAAAACTGTGCTATAGATTTAATGTTCAAAGTATGCTTCTGCCTTCTGCATGTGTGTGAAAACAGTTTCGGGGACATTTTCCCCTTTCCAGAGTTGAATGTAAAATACTTAGTCTTTGGATATCTGTTTGTTGGGAAACGTCCATGACTTCTTCTTCCGAACTGCTCGAATCCAGATTTTCAGTTACACTTGTAACGCTGTCCAAAATCTCTGCATCAGTAGGAGTATCGCTAACTATCACTTTATCGTCAATACGAACATAATCCTGCAAAGATTCTCATTCTTCTCCCACACCCAGTTCAAAAAGTCGATTCCATAGATATTCTAATTCATCACACTCCTTTACAATATTTGTTTTTAGTTCTGATAAGGTTAGTAAGTAAATCTTCATCGTTCCAAAATGAATTCCGTCCATACCCAGCTTTTGGGAAACAATGTTTTATTGCATCCTCTGTTACACATGCCCAAGTCTTCAATGTAATCCGTACGCAATCTAACAGATTTATTTTACGAAGTTTTTTATTTTCTTCAAACATGGATATAATGCGCAACAAAATATTTTTTCTTTAACAAACTTTTATGTTTTTTATAATACCCATGTCCGTAGGCTGTAAAACGGAAGTTGCGTTTGCTGGAAAATATTGAAGGGTTATAAATTTTAATTGTGCCTGAATATCTTTTGGATGGCTAGTACAATTATTCAAAAACATCAAAATTTTGCGTTTCTGGCTTCCGAATTTTTGATCCAGATTTAGCAAACATTTCTCAAAAAGTTGTTGTGCAATCATCCATGCTTTTTATTGCTGTAATAATGCAATTCAAGGGATTTAACTCCTCTGAAACAACGTGGATTGGCACTTTTCCCAATTAAAACAACTTTTAATTTCTCCGTGCCATGCTAGTTCCAAACAATACTGTGACTTGTGGCAAGTTTATTTGCAAAACCAACAGAAAAATATTTTGTTCAGCATACTGAAAATAACTATCAATAAAATCAAATTTATTCTAGAAAAAACTTTGTATTTTGATTTCAATCAAATAAAAATATAAACTGGATTAAATGGTCCCCAATTCGAGATAAGTAAATTTTCATTTTTTTCAGTCCGGCTTAATATCAGACATTTGCAATTATAGATATAAAATTATGTTAATAAGAGAACACGTGAGCTGAAATCTCAAAGCAATATATAATACCGTTGAAAAGTTATAAAGCTAACAAGCAAAATATTGAACCAAATGGGCTTAATCTAACAGCAGGGTTAAATGTTAGTGAACTGTCAAACTGGCCTAATATTGTTTAACACCAAAATGGCTTAAAGCCTGCATTTATTCTTAAGTTACTTTTTTCATTTAAGTTTTTGTATTGTTCGAACATTTGAGGTTATAACTTGATTATTACAAGAAGTATTCGAGTCCAATTTTGTAATTACGTGAATAAATAACGGTTCAATGTAGATTTCAAGTTTGATCCAAATCTCTTAAAATATAAAAATAATATCGAAGTTCAAAAAAATTGACAAAAGTGACTAGGGGGTATAATAACTAAGCCATAAAACACCTTACACACCCCATATACCCTCGATGCTGGGGTCTTGACAAGCTTTCAATTTAAGATTGAGCCGTTATAAAATACCACAAAAAAATACGAATCTACGAAATTCTTTTTTTCCTCAAGCCATTCCGGTTATTTTCGAGACTGAGGGTATATTTCCTCTTAAGAGAATATCAACAAATTGATTTATTAAACACTCTATAATTTATTTAGTCTTGAAAAGGATTACAAAATTTAATAGCTTGAGATTATTGAAATGAAGTTAATCAGTGATTTTTTACGAAGTTAAACATTACCTACATGCCTGTATAGAAAGTTAATGTAACTTACGCGTATAGTTTTCATATGTTCCTTCTTTGCCGCTTTAGAATGTCCACATAATTTTCTTTGCGTCCATTGTATAACATACCACAAACTTTTCGGCGTGGGAACTATGTTGAAAGGTGGAGGCACGGTACCACCTTCCTCGAAATAACTTATCCATAGTTTGCTTCGAGCAAATTTCCATTCGATGTCTGCTCTTTCCTAACATAACAGGAATTTGCAACAGTGTTCTTTGAATTTATGAAGTAAAAATATAAATTTAAACTTAACAAAATAATAAAAAAATGTAAAACATTATGTGATATAGGTAAGAAGATATAAAAGATCATTAAACCAATAGTTTCATAATAGTAAAAATATTAAAAAATTAATTAAAATGTTTAAGACAATAAATGTCGAATAGTTGAAATGCGTATTTTTATGTGAAGAACATTTTATTGAGCCGAATTCCAAGAAAAAAATTAAGTATATATACTTAAGAAAAATAGAAAAGAAAATATATACAGGGTGATTCTAAATATGTGCGGCAAATTTTATGGGGTGATTAACAGGGTTATTATGATCTTAAAAGTTCATATTAATGTATGCCTTAAACGACTTAGTTTTAAAGATACAGGGTGTTTAATAATAAATTAAAAGTTCATACAATAAAACGTACTAATACAACAAAATTAACTTAAAAAAGTATTGGAAATAACCACCTTCAACTGCAATGCAAGCAGTTCTATTTCTCGTTGCAGCATTGATTGGTGAGAGCGTTCAAAAATACCGGGGGTGTTTCGAATTGTCTCAATTACTGCATGTATGAACTTTTAATTTACTATTAAACATCCCGTAACTTTAAAACTAAGCCATTTAAGATATACATTCATATGAACTTTTATAATCATAATAACCCTAGGAATCAGATCATAAAATTTGGCGCATATATTTAGAATCACGCTGTATATTGATTTTCATGCTTTCGTATGATTTTCTGGGAGTCGTACCAAGTTAAAGGACAGTCCTGTGGAGAACTCTTGGTGTCTTGACGTTTCGACTAACCTTTCTTTATCTTCATCAAGATTTCTCTTTAGGACTGTCCTTAAATGAGGTACAACACTCAAAAGATTTTATATGTTGTTATATGTTTTGTATGTTGTTAGTTAGCAATGTGATATACTTACAGAAATGAGTTGATATGAATGATTCATCATTGCTATAAGTAGATTTAAGAGCACTACAATATTTATAACTGAATATGTTCCAAACATGAGCATTCCCCAAAATCTGGTAAAGATTTTTATACCACTTAAGTCGAAACTTTCTAGATCTATCAAACCAAAGACGGCCCAGAATAGTGTTTGTGCAGTTTCGAAAAGGCTGCAAAAAATATAGGTTAGGATATATTAAAAAAAAGAATGCAATTTCCCAAGAGGGCCATTAAGAATTTTAAGCACTAAGGTCTAATAAAAATACAAAAGCTGAAAATAAAATTTTTACTTACTTAGCGAAACGCCTCCATATTTGACAAGCATTGGTGTCGGTGGAATTTGTCGTGGGGCTTTCCGTTGGGCAGTTTTGTCGTTCAGCCTCCGCGTAATACCAGAGAAGTTGATTCAAACCTAAATAATTTTAGGAAATTGTATGGTATTTTTAAAGGCTATCAAAATTACATAGCTCATATAAATAGTGTAGGAATATATTATAAATTTCACAACATTAGCTAATATATTAAATGGGTGAATATAAATTCTATGAGTGACTTTCTATTACTGCACAAATAGTTTGTTATTTAACGTGATATTTGTGCTAAGAAGAGGAGAATATAGATTACTCTAAAGTGAGTCTGGTGAGAGAACACGTTGTTTTGAACGAGATTTGATGATGATTAAAATACATTTTCTCAAATCTCTTCTATTTATGATGTGTTATTCAAACTTAAAAAGCTTCAATACAACTTTGATCTGTTTGAATGTTGGCAAATGTTGTGCAGTTAGACACGATAATTCTCAGTCGTGTTCCACTTTCTCTTATTAACGACCGAATTAACGACCGGTTTTTTCATATCAGAAATTTGTCAGGTGAGAGGTTCGTCAACGAAATTTGGATGCGTTAAAATGGACGAGAAAATTTTTTTTTTCCGAAATTGTCACAAGAGATAAAATCTGTCTGTAACAAATTTCTAGTGCTGCAAAGGGATTCTCTTGGAATTTCTATGAGTTCAGCTTTAACTTTCCGATGGAAACGACTTGCTTTGTCTTATATTTGTCCCGTGGATAGCAATAGCTGATTTGGTGTTCGTGATATTGACTTTAATCAATGAGTGGCGCTGAGCGTTCTTTCGTGCTGTCTTCTGTGACTTGATTGTACGAGGGGAACACTGAAAAAGTCTAGAATTACCATATTTCTAAAAAAAAATGAAATGACAGAGATCATATCAATTTGTTCGGGCGACACACAATATACAGAATGTAAACGAAAAATTCCGACATACTTAATAAGTGGTAGGCTGTAGTAATATTAAGCATAAAATGCTAATGTACGAAAACTCTATCTCGAACGAGATCAAAGAAAGCTGGACCTGACTCTGGTAAATTTAGTATTCCTTTATAACTGCAGTGGCTACCCCTATCGAAGCGTAATGGTTGGAGTTGTAGAGGCGACGATGTATATTATAAGTCAAAAATCAGTCTGTTATCAACTTCCGCAAAATATGGCTTATTCAAACCACGAATTAACAGATATCGTCTTACTAATATGGTGAAGCAGGTGGAAACGTTAGAGATGCTAGACGTATTTATCAAGGGCGGTTTCCGAATAGAAGATGTCCATCAAATGATTTAATTTTACAGACCGTGGACAGATTGCGAGATCGCGGTACATTGCATCCAAGTTATGAAGGCCGTGACCGTGAAAGATCACGTGGGGTAGTAGATGTGGAGGAACAAATTTTGGATATTGTAAATGAAAATTCAAATCACAAGTATCCGAGCAGCTGCGAGAGAGGTAGGTATTTCACACACAAGAGTCAATAACATACTTTGAAAGACAACTCTACAACGTGGAACTTATGGGAACCGATCCCCACTACGAATTAACTTTTGTAGATGGTTCGGTCGGAAATTACATAACAGCCACACTTTGCCTTACCGATGAGTGTACTTTTACGAGAGACGGTATTCTAAATTTTCATAACCTTCATTACTGGACCAATGCAAACTCCCCACATCATATATCAAGGTTGGTTACAACACCGTTTCTCAATAAATGTGTGGGTCTGAATTATCGGTGATCAATTGCTAGAGCCGCATGTACTACCTACACGACTTAACGGACTGAGTTACTTGGATTTCTTGGAGAATTCGCTACCTGATTACCTAGATGATGTTCCTATAGAAACACGAGCTCGTATGTGGTTTATGCATGATGGTGTACCTGCCCATTGTTTTAGTGAAGTGCGCAACTTTTTCAATTATTCATATCCTCGATGGGTAGGACGAGGTGGTCATATTCTATAGCCTCCGCGTAGTCCTGATTTAAATCCATTGGATTTCTTCTTATGGAGCTCCATGAAAGATTCAATTTATAACGGAACTGATATTGTCAACGAAGACGATTTTCGACAGCGTATTTTTCAAGCTGTGGCCCATATCAGTGAAGACCAAATCGTGTACTTCGAAAGTTACAAGTTACAAGCTTGTATTTGCGTAAATTGCAGCTCCTTTAAGAATTCCACCTGTTTCACACAAATCTGCCCTTTTTAGGGCAAATAAATTATGATTAAAAAAAGAAGAGACATAACACGGAAAAAAAATTAAATAATAAATTACAAATGTAATTTATTATTTCTCGGCGTGAATTTAATATTAAGATAACTAAATTATAAATTCCATATCACCACAAAACTCTTATACGGTTTAAAATTTTTAAAGAAACTGATATTGTATTTTTTCTGGGATATTACAAAGGTCAGGCCATTGACCTACTTATAAATAACAACGGAACAGCTGATGCATAAGAAAATTTCGATCTAGGAAATGAATGAATATGTTTACAAAACTTTCACACAAAGACTTTACATTATTGAAATATGAAAAGGATCTTTTGTTGAACTTGAACAAATAAATGCCTATTTGTTTGTTGAATCGACAATATATAAACATATAATTTCATTTTATTTAGATTCAATCTGAATACAGGGCCGTATTTGAAAAGTTTGTGTTCCTAAATTTTCGCAGAAATTAAAGTTCTGATAGAATACAATTTTTCGTAGATTTAAATTTCTTTGTTCCGTATCTAATGTTACGTAGTAGATGGCGCAAAAGGTATCACCCTATTTGAAGACGCTAAAAATTTTTCATTTGGCGGTTAATACAATTGTTTTTTCTACATTTGACAGGTGACGGTTACAAAATTTATTGTGCTTGAGGTATACACTACCAAAACGCGGAAAAATTGTTTCAATGTTTTTGCGGAATAATTCGTCAGTGGTTTTAACTCAACGTGAATTTCGGAACAAATATCCGAACCGTATGGCGCCTACTGCCCAGACAATTCGACGTCTGGTGGCTCGACTTGAAGAGACTGGGTCAACCGGAGATCGGAAATAAACAGGCCGGTTACTAGAGAACATCCATAGTGTCGAGGAGGCGCCAACAACATCGGTTGGTCATTTCTCGGCGGTTCTTTCAAAGAATTTTGACCAAAGATTTAAAGATGTTTCCGTACAAAATTCAAATGGTCCAACAGCTGGTGCCAGCCGACCGCCAAACCCGTGTGGCCTACAGTCAGAGGTTGTTGTAGTTAAATAACGAAATGCTTGTTTTTTTTTAGAAAAATTATTGATGAGAGACCGCCTTGCCGCTCATCATTAATTTTTCGTTTCCACCTGTCTGGACAGGTAAACAAATAAAATACCCGGTTTCGTGAAACCGACAATTCTTGTGTTCTCCATAAGACACCACTCCATTCACAAAAAGTGACTGTATGGTGCGCTGTTTACTCAGAACATGTGATTGGACCACACTTTTTTGAAGACGACAATGGAAACGCAGTAACCGTCACTGGCGAACGGTACCGGGCCATGTTGAACGAGTTCTTAATACGGAAACTGGATAAGTTGGAGTTGGAGGATACGTGATTCCAGCAAGGCGGTGCCACACCATAGAAATTTGGAAGGAACCCATTTCCAGGCCGTTTGATTTCTAGATTAGGGGATTTTAGTTGGTCAACAAGATCGCCCGATCTGATGACCCCAAACTACTTTCTGTGGAGTTATTTAAAGAGTCTGGTCTACGTAAACAAGCCGCAGACTCTCTAGGTCCTTAAGAGCAACATTCGCCAAGAAATCGACAATCTAAAGCCGGAAATCTAGACGAATCTGATGCAAAATGCAAAGAGCTAAAATTTGCATCAACTCTGCTGGCGGCCACCTACCATATATCATTTTAGGAACATAAAAGGATGAAATTTACTGCTTCATACATTTTGTGCTATCTTATATTAGCGTACATCGGAATATTTCATTTACACCCTGTATACAAGTCAGTTCTGGAGCCTGCGAATATACTTTACGTAAGGTATGTTAATTTAATTAAATATTTGGTGGATTGACTTTGAAACCTATTGGAGTTTAATGCTATTTTTATTCTGAGAATAGCAATTAAGGTCCATGCATTATGTACCAAATCTTCTCTTTCGCATGAACCACATTGAAATGATATTATCATGCCTATTAGAACGATTGCTAAATTCAACGATTGTAGGATTTTGTACGTAGTAACTTATAACGGGTGTTCAGAAACTTTCGAAGTCAAAGTAGTCCTTGAAAATATGAAGTCATGTCTGAGATAGATTGATTTTTGACAGACAACAGTTGACATTTAATAATTATTACAAATCAGATACTTAAGTAAAGATATACGATTTTTTGTTCAGAGCCCACTTGACTTCGAATGTTTCTGAACACCCATTATATAGAATATAGAATTTAGCAATCGTATTGAAGTTTCATAGCCCCAGCGCCATCCTTTGCCAAGACTAGGTATTACTATATATTGTATGTCCATCTTCGTATTTCAAATATATAGATAAATTTAATATTTTACTTATTAAAGACGATACATTTTCTATCTTTCTCTTTTTCTTTAATAAACAAAGAAAAACAGACTACGGTTCATTATTTACAGCTTCTCCTCGTCCGGATTTAATAAGAAAAGAAAAATAAGTAGTAGACGCTCAAATCCATTCCGTTAGCACAGCCAGAGACGAATAAAAAGTGTCTCCTTGGTATTTCAAAGTCTATTGATTTTAAGACGAAATTCAACAGAATTTTTATTATGATACAGGTTTACATTATTGATGTTAAAGTTGATGATACAGCTACTTTTATATTCTTGCTTGTACGGTGGTGATATCTCGACAATCAGAAAAAAAGTCGAATGTAATATTGTACTATCAATTCATTATTAATTTATTAAAATTGTGTTTTATATTTTATATTTAGCTATAATTAATAAATAAATACATTCACTGAAGAAAAATGAGATTTCATATGAATTCCCAAATCCGCACTTGATTAACGCTGGGTTTATTAACAACAAACCTCTCGTTTCTGGAAATTTTCTGGAATGTATTAATAATTACATTAGTAATACTTCTCCGGACCTAAAAAATACTTTCGTATTTCACCTTGTCGACGAGAATGTCGTGTTTCGATTCATCTTAAGTATTAAGAGTACTGCTGTCGGTAGTGATGGCATTGGCATTCACATGCTGAGATTGCTCATACCGTATGCGCTTCCATACATAACTCATTTAATAAATTGTTGCATAACAGAAAGCGTTTTTTCGGTAACGTGGAAAAAATCACTTGTAATCCCTATACCTAAAAATGTGACGGCTGCTAACATCGGTGACCGTCGACCTATTAGCTTATTGCCTGTTCTAAGCAAAGTCTTGGAAAAAATATTAAATACACAAATCACTGAACATCTGCAAGCTTTTGATTTGCTCCCTCAGTGCCAATCCGGTTGGAAATATTAATCATAGTTATACTACTGCACTTTTGAAGATCACAGATGACATTCTCAGATCTAGAGATTATAACACTGTCTCTATTGGTTATGCTAGATTACAGCAAGGCGTTTGATACTGTTAACCATAACATTTTATTGGCTAATCTTTATCATCTCGGGTTCAGCAGTGGTGCCTTTGGTCTGGTACTATCGTACCTCTCCGAAAGATATCAGTGCGTAACGTTGCGTGGGGACCTATCATCACCATTGCCTGGGACAAGTGGTGTTCCACAGGGATCAATCCTTGGCCCTTTACTTTTCTCCATTTATACCAGCCACTTACACAAATGTGTCAAGCACTGCCAGGTGCAAATGTATGCTGATGATACGCAGCTCTATGTTGGTTTCACAAAAAACGATGTTCAAGTTGCTATTGATAAGATTAATCACGACTTAGAGCGCATAAAATCATTTTCGCAGAATCATGCACTAAAGATCAACCCGGAAAAGACCACTGCCGTCTTGTTTGGTAACTCTGCATTAATTCAGAACATCACAGAATAAATCATGATCAAAATTAATAATGCAGAAGTGTCGTTGGTTGATTCGGCAAAAAAACCTTGGTTTAATCATTGATAACACCTTCCGATACAAGAAACATCTTTCAAAAATTATTCAGTCAGCCTATGCCAATCTCAAAACATTGTATCCTTATCGATCATCTTTTGACATCCGTACTAAAATCATGTTATGCGAGAGTTTTGTCTTGTCGCTATTTAATTTTGCGTCCACAATCTACGGCCTTTGCTTGGATAGTGCTGATCGAGCTCGCGTACAGAAGGTACATAACGCGTGTATGCGTTATATTTTTGGTATATGCAAATTTGAATATATTTCGCATAAACTTCTTGAGTTGCAGTGGTTAAATATGGCCAACGGGAGAAAGCTTCAAGCCTTATGTCTATACCATAAAATTATAACTTTGAAAGCGCCATCGTACTTAACTGAAAAGATACGTTTCCGGTCTGATGTACATAATATAAATCTTCGTAACACCAACTTGATTAGACCCCCTAAACACAGATTGGCGCTTTTTGAAAGATCCTTCACGCATAACATTTATCTGCTGTACAATTCCATTCTGGATTGCTACAAATCCTTGGAGACAAAGACATTCAGAAAACAAATCATGTACTTTCTTTTAAAGCGTCAATAATGGTTTTCGGCTAGTATGCGTGTGTGTATATATACCGAGAGTATATCTTATTGTGAAACATGCAAAACATGCATATACGATTGGTGCTAGAGTAACGTAATAATTAAATGACAGCCATGTATTAAAGCGTGTATTTTATTTTGAAACATAGGTTGTCAAAATAATTAATAATTTCATTTTTTTGACTTAAGTGTAATCAAATCAAATGCAGACATAGAAAACATTTTATTTTCAGATAAATCCTTCAATCACAGTTTCTTACTACTCTTAGGTTGAATAAAACAAGAATTAATTGAAATTCATTTTATTTTATTAACATAAATGAAGCAAATTTAATAAATTAATTTAGCAGATTTTCAAAAGTATCGCCGTTGACGGCCAAACAGTGTCCTAAGCGATGATAAAATTCATTAATCGCATTTTGTATTTGTGCAGGAGTTATTTCCCTTGCAGCCACTCGTATCTTATTTTTTAATTGGTCAATATTAGTTAGATGTTCTCCATTCAAAACTTTATTTTTGATGTAACCCCAAAGAAAAAAAATCATTTGGAGACAGGTCTGGTGACCTTGCGGACCAATCCACTTCTCCCCCACGTCCTATCCAGCGGTTTGGAGATCTGTTGTTTAGAAAGGTTCGGACTATTTGGGAATTGTGCGCTGGTGCACCATCATGTTGGTACCAAATCTCACCAGGAATATTTAAGGCGTTAAGGGCCGGTAAAACTCTCTGCGCAAGCAATTCTAAATATCTGTATCCTGTAAGAGTACCCTCAATAAAAAAAACGGTCCTATGACATGCTCGCCCATCAACCCTGCCCAAACATTGACTTTTTGTGGTCGTTGAGTCCTAGTAGAACGGTATCTGTGCAAATTTTGTCTGCTCCAGTAACGGCAGTTCTGTGAATTAACTTCACCGTGTAAATAAAATGTTGCTTCATCCGTAAAGCAAAATCTGGGTAGTAACGTATCGTCATTATTAAGTTTTTCCATCATTATTGTGCAAAAGCTGACTCTTCTTTCAGCATCATTCGCAATTAGCTCTTGGTGGTTTTGAAAATGATATGATTTAAATTTTTCGCGTTTCAATAACTTATGCACGGCAGATTTGCTAACATTTGAAGCTTGTGCTAAAGCTTTTGTAGAGAGCATGTTGTTGTTAGCGATAGCTTGTAATATTTCAGTTTTTTTTTCATCCGAAATAACATATCTGCGTCTATTATTTTTCTTGTGGTTAGGAACGAGACATCTACTATTTTTATACTTCTGTACAAATCTACTTATTGTAGCTGGACTGGGTTTCGGACGTTCGGGATACGTAAGGTGAAATAAATCTGCAACATTTCGCAAACTCATATGTGAATAATACCAGTTTATTAACGACAATTTATCTTTTACACTCTACATTCTAGGTATAATTGTAGGTTACACTTTATTCCAGTAATTATCTTAAGTCAAAAAACTGAAATTATTAATTATTGTGACAACCTATGTTTCAAAATAAAATACACGCTTTAATACATTGCTGTCATTTAATTATTACGTTACTCTAGCAACAATCGCATATGTATGTTTTGCATGTTTCACAATAAGATATACTCTCGGTATATGTATATATTGCTGCTTTTTTTTCTGTTCCTTTGCGTCTGTTCTGCTCTTATAATTCGTGACTGGATGTACAGGCTTTATTGCATATTGCGATATTTGCATACATTTGTTTTCTTTATTTTTGACTTTTTATGTATTTTTATTATTATTTTATTATTATTATTATGTAGAATAGCAGAATATTATTGTTAAGTTAGACTAGGCAAACTTTTTATTGTTAGTGATCGTGTGTATTAAGGTTTTGGTGGAAAAACAGGCGGCGGAAATTCTTTTCCGTCCATCTGAACCACGCCTTAAGGTTTCAGCACTTTTTCTTTTGTTTTCGTTCTTTTTTCTCTCTGATTTGTTATTTTCATATACAGAGTGAGTTTTTTTAAATGTTTAGCATTGGGATCTCAGAAACTACTGGAGATAGAAAAACGCTTAAATGGGGAAAGATGCGCAGTTTTACGAGTTTGATTTAAAACTGCTTTTGTTTCTCCGATAACTTTCATGGCTTATTAGATATTCAAAGAAAACTAAATTTTACGATTTTCTTTAAACATGCTTAGCATCGTTAATAGTAATTTTAGAGAAAAAGTGTTCAGACTAAAGTTTTAGATAATTTTACGCCTAATAAAACTATGTAGCTAATATTTTTTTTTCGTTCACCATTATCGAGTTATGACAAAAACTTGTGTTTTTTTAAATAGAAACCATAGTTGGTTTTAACATCATTAAAAAGCTTTTTTTTTGCTGATTACAATGATATAAGGTTTGATATGGTTATTTAAAAAAATAAAGAGGATATAGACATTTCTATGATTGTTCACTTCATAAGATAAAAACCAAAAAAAAATGTTTGGTGTTTTATAATTCAAAAAACGAAAAATCTGAGTTACAATAGGGTTCGTTGGAGCAGTCGAGATAAATATACTAACATTGCTTTCACGATGAGTCACAGAAGTGAGAGCTGTTAATTTTTACTTTTAAGTCAAGTTAATTGTCAAACATTGACAATTAACTATTAATTAATTTATTTGTAACTTAACTATAAGTGGTGCAAACGGCCGTTAATCATAAGTTTGCATTGGCTATGGAATTTTCTAACGTAGAAAAGCGTGATGTGGTTGAATGTTACATTCAGTGCCAGAAAAATTCTACTAGAGCTGCTGAAGTTTATTTTGAAAATTATTTTGATCGACGTCAGCCTACTTTTAAGAGATTATGGGATAATTTAGCAGATTATGGTTCGTTCGTTAAACCAAAATCAAAAAAAGGGATGGATGAAGATAGAGAAATAAACATATTAGCAAGTGTCGCTCAGAATCCATCTACATCGACCCGACAAATTTCAACAGAAATGGGCTCCTCTCAACGCACTATTGTCAGAGTGTTGAAGAAGCATAAATTTCGTCCCTACAAATTATCAGTATCACAAACTTTACATGAAGGTGATAACATCAGACGAATAGCTTTTTGTAGATGGTTTAAAGATCAGTGTCAAAACGATCCACACTTTTCAATGAAAATATTATGGACTGATGAATCACGTTTCACAAATTGTGGAATGTTTAATAGGCACAATGAGCACATATGGTGTCAAACAAATCCACTTCACGTTGAACATAGGAGACCACAAATTAAATTTGGGTTTAATGTTTGGTGTGGTGTTATAGGATCAACTGTTCTTCCTCCTTTTATTTTTGATGGATAACTAACTGGCAATCGTTATCTTAATTTTTTAAAACAAGATTTCGAGGAAATGTTAGATAATTTAAATTTAAGAACCCGAGCAATGCTGCAATGGTTTCAACATGACGGAGCGCCTCCGCACAATCAACTGAATGCTAGAAATTATTTAAATTTGAACTTCCCTTATCAATGGATAGGACGAAATGCATCCATTGAATGGCCGGCTAGATCCCCTGATTTATCAGTTTTGGATTTTTTCTTGTGGGGTGTACTAAAGGACACAGTATACAAAAGAACATATGAAACAATCGACGATTTAAGAGAAGCTGTCTCAGTTGCTTTTAATAACATCGATAGGCGTAAAGTCCGCAATGCTACAAATTCTGTTGTGAAGAGATGCAATTTGTGTATTAATAATAATGGAGGTATCTTTGAACATTAATAATGTTGTGTGCCCTTAATAAAAGTTCTTATAGTTTTCATTTTATTACTTACATAAGATTTCAAAATAAGTTTTCGTTTGGTTTGTATTTTATCAGTTCGAAATTTAATTGTTGCCCATAAAAACCATAAAAATGTCTACATCATCTTTATTTTTTAAAACAATCATATCAAACCTTATATCATTGTAATCAGCAAAAAATAAGCTTTTTAATGGTGTCAAAACCAACTATGGTTTCCATTTAAAAAAACACAAGTTTGTGTCATACCTCGATAATGGTGAACGAAAAAAAATATTAACTTTATCATATCATATCAAACCTTATATCATTGTAATCAGCAAAAAATAATCTTTTTAATGATGTCAAAACCAACTATGGTTTCCATTTAAAAAAAAACAAGTTCGTGTCATAACTCGATAATGGTGAACGAAAAAAAAAATATTAGCTACATAGTTTTATTTGGCGTAAAATTATCTAAAACCTTTGTCTGAACACTTTTTCTCTAAAATTACTATTAACGATGCTAAGCATGTTTAAAGAAAATCGTAAAATTTAGTTTTCTTTGAATATCTAATAAGCCATGAAAGTTATCGGAGAAACAAAAGCAGTTTTAAATCAAACTCGTAAAACTGCGTATCTTTCCCCATTTAAGCGTTTTTTCTATCTCCAGTAGTTTCTGAGATCCCAATGCTAAACATTCAAAAAAACTCACCCTGTATGTAATGAGAAAGAAAAATTTGTGTTGAAATAAAGGATATATTATATTTTATTAGAAAACATAAAAACGAAAATATTTTTAATTTTTTCTATGATTTATCACCAGTAACGATATTCCAAACTGAATTGGTAGCGCTACCTTGGAATTTTTCCAGAATGTTTCTGCACCATTGTATTGTTCTTTTTGATCGCGTGTCAGTTGATATGGAATCCATCGATAATGTTTTCTGACATCTAACTCTGTTGATGTAAAATGTCTTGGATTTGACATACCAATATCCAATGTCGTCCGAATAAATTCATATGATGCCCGTCATTTCATTTTTTTTAGAAATATCGTCATTCTCTTTCTCAGCGTTCCCCTCGTACAATCAAGTCATAGAAGACAGCATCAAGGAACATCCGGATCCTCTCATTGACTAATGTCAATGTCACAAACTCCAAATCAACTACTACAAATCTAAGACAAAGCAAGTGGTTACCATCGGAAAGTCACAGCTGTAACCCTTGGAAATTCCCGGAGATTCCTTTTGCAGACCCAGAAATTTGTTACATTCCGATTTCATCTCTTGTGACAATTTTGTTATTTGAACATTTTAGTTCGTCCATTTTAAGGCATCTAAATTACCTTGGCGAACCTCTCACCTGACAAATTTCTGATACGAAAAGCCCGATAATTAATCTCGTTGATCAATAGTCTTAAATTTTCAAAACTACCGTCTCTAATATCTGAACGTGCCTTCCAATAATCATAATTAAAGACGGCAGACTATGTACCCGAACAGTAACGTGATGTGAAGGGATAGAGTAGAGGCGTACGATGATCAATTCAGTTGCCGTTGAGACGTTGTAAGCGATACATTGTTAACGCAATCGTGTTGAAAATGTCGGGAGTGCATAGAAACAATGCACCGACTCGGTTGCATGCTAACGTAGTAAAGCAATTTTTACATCGGTTTCCCGATTTAATATATGACGGTACCGTAGTGAAATGTTTACTTTGTGAAACAACTTTATTAACTTGGAAAGCAAGTCAGTGCCAAAGACATATAAATAGTGACAAACATAAATCGAATAATAGTGGACGCAGATCATATAATAAATTTGTGTGTGATTTAACAATGATGTTAATTGCAACCAATATACCAATGCAGAAAGTGGAACACCCAATGTTTCGTGAGTTTTGGAAGAAATACAATCCTACGTGGAAATTACCAGCAAGAAGTACGTTACGGAATTACGTACCGTCAGTGTGTGAGAGAATTGTAAATTGTACTAAAATTACGGTAAAAAAAAATTCCTGTGGTTAACAATAGACGAAACTACAGATATTAAAAAACAGTCCATCCTAGCCATTCTAGTACGGACGCTGACTCCGCAAGGACCTTCTCCTCCTTATTTACTAACCTGTAAACGAATGCAAGGGTGTACTGCCAGAGCGATATATGATGTATTAATAGAAACACTACACAAATTTGAGATTTTACCGAAGCAAGTGTTAATGTTAGTTACCGATGCTGCCAAGGTTATGTGTTCCACGGCAAACTTACTCAAAACGATTCAACCAAACCTGGTGCATGTCACATGTTTGCTTCACGCTTTACTCCTTGTAACAAACACTATACGTACAATTTATCCTGATGTGGATCAACTGATAGGACAAACGAAAGCGGTTTTTCTTAAATCTCCGAAACGGATTCGGCTATTTCATTCGCTGTGTCCTGATATACCCGAGCCGCCGCAACCAATTCTTATACGATGGGGTACTAGGTTAGAAGCAGCATTTTATTATTACAAACATTTTGAAAAAATTAAATCAATGATTTTACAACTAGATGCCAAAGAAGCAGCTGCAATACGGCTCAGCCAGGTTCAATTTAACAATCCTCAAGTTGCAGCAAATTTAAAAATTATTTACGACAGTTACGTTCCAATACTGGACGCAATAAAAAAATTACAGAACACTTCGCTGTTCTTATCGGACTCATTAGCAATTATTGACCACGTAAAACTAGTGTTGCATATCCTTGAAGACGAAAAAAGTGATTGTGTCCGTGAAAAATTTAACAGTGTATTAGATTAAAATGTAGATTTTACAAAATTAGGGCAACTTTTTACCAATACTGAAGATCCGTTGTACAGATACAAAGAGCGCTTTAACTATGCAAATATAACATCTCTCAACGTCGAACAATCCTTCTCTGTATATAAACATATATATACGTCGCTACGTACGAACCTTTCCGAGACTAATACAGAAACATATATTATGGTGCAGCTTTTCATCGCGCACATCCGCATTTTTTTGCAACGATGTAAACATGTTGGGTAAGTTATTTATGTTTTTTCTTAACGTTTTGTATAGGGATTCGATATATTTATTTTTAAGTAAGCGCACTGTTATTCTGCTAAACTATCCACGCAACGCCACTGCTGGGGCACATAGTCTGCCGTCTTTAATCATCATTTTAATTCTACGATCCTTCAATTTTCTTTGTTGTTCATTGCGCTTGTATTAAAAAATCTGCCAGATTTTGGTCTAGAATCCATATAGAAAGGATTACAGACTGGGAATTCATCTCGTTGATATTCATTTCTAAATTTTGAAATGTTTTCAAAATTGTTATCTCTGATATCTGAACTTCTTTTGCAATAGTCTAAACTTTAACTTTACAATCTTTCAAGTTTATTTACCTTTTCGTGTGCTCTCGTATTAAGAAATCTAATCTGCAATCCATCTGCAATATATTGGAAACTGGGAAGTCATCTCGCTGATCATCATTCCTAAATTTTTATGAAAAGTTTCCAAAACCGTTATCTCTGATATCTGAGTCCTTTGCAAAAACTAAAAGTTGAATTTTACAATCCTTAAATTTTCATTTTTATTATTATTCCGTGTGCCATTGTATTATGAAATCTACTAGATTACAGTCTGAAATCCATCTGTAATGTATTGCACAGTGGATGGCCATCTCGCTCATCATCATTAATAAATTTTCATGAAAAGATTTCAAAACTGTTATCTGTGATATCTGAACTTCCTTTGTAATAACTGAAACTCCATATTTACAAGTCTTCACTTTTATTTGAATATTTCTTGGGATCTTGTATTAAGAAATCCATCTGATTTTAGTGTGGAATCCATCTACAATGTATTACAGGCCCCAATTAAATTATTTCGACAAGAACTTAACTTGATTAATAATATCAAAGAGCCTTCATTCCATATACGAGAGATATCTTTTATGTTTTGTTACTGGAGCATAGAAAGCGCAACTAATCAAATGTTAGTACTAACAATTAACCTTCATTCCATCTTTAGTTAGTTTCAGTGCGATCCGTGTAGTGTTGTAGCTACAGCGAACTGTCAAAGTTGACAAGTTAGTCGAACAATGGAATTAAACCGTGAACATTTTCGCACAATAATTTTTTGTAATTTTCGAAGACAGTTATCTCTGTACATACCTCGCCGAGTTGGTTTCTGTTTTCGGTAATAAAGCACCATATTAGTCAACATTTTCTCGTTGGTATGGAGAATTCAAACGTGGACGGATTAGTCTTAGCGACGATCTAAGAGCAGGTGCACCAAAAACGGTAGTCACTCAGGAAAACGTCCATTCTGTGCTCAAACTCATCAACGAATATCGACATGTGTAATGTCGCGAAATTGAGTCAACATTGGGGATTTCCAAGACCTTAATTCAAAAAATTTTGCATGAAGAATTGTGTATAAAATGAGTAGTTTCCCGTTGGATACCGCATCTGTTGACCGAAAAACAGAAAACAACTAGGGTGAATTGGTGTCAAAAAACTCTATACCGCTTCAACGCAGGAAACTCTAAATACGTGTATATCATCGTGAGTGATGATGAATCTTGGATTTACTCATACGAACATTTGCTTGGGTGTTCCAAGGTGAAGAAAAGCCGACAAAAGTCATCCATTCTCGAAGTGTCTCCAAAAAGATGGTCGCGATATTTGTCTCGAAAGCAGATCATGTAGCAACAATTTCTCTACAAGATCAAAGAACTGTTACTGCCGATTAGTATACAACCATTTGTTTACCGCAAGTCATCGCTAAGCTCCGAGAAACCAACCCACTACGAAGAATCATCTTCCACCAATATAAAAGAGAACCCTAGTACAGCAATCATTCGTTAATGGATAACACAGGTCTACAAAATTAAACTTTTTGACAGATGTTTTATTTTGAAAACTGATTTTATATAATTTTGGTAGGCTGATTTCAAAATTTATATGCATTTATTTGTATCACGTAAGGCTTTTTTGCAAATATTAAATGAAAAAAAACGATATTTCTAAAAAAAATTATTTGTCTATTGAGTAAAAAGGTGGAATACAAGTTAAAAAAGTGGAAAAAAATACTTTACTCAGTCTTTTTTAAGTGAAATCTTTGTCTTTTTGCCAGAAAGCTGCGTTGTCCGGACATTCGGTTGTATGTTTTTAAGGGCATATCTTTAACATCCAGCAGTAGTCCGCCATCATCGTTATGCTCCATCTGCCTTGGTATCACCGTTCCATTTCCTTAATGTCTTGGTGAAACCTCTCTCCCTGTTCTTCGCTAACTGCTCCAAGATTTTCAGGAAAATAGTTCAAGTGTGAAAACAGGAAATGCACTTTCAAACTCATATTACAACCTAGACGATGAAAGTGTTGTAACATATTTTGAACAATATTTTCGTAGTTTTCGTCCTTAGAGTTCCCAAGAAACTTATCAATTACTTCTTTAAATGAAACCCAGGCGTTTTTCTAGACATTGGTCATTGTGTTTTGAAAATCCTTGTCTTTGCATAATGTTCTTATCTGCGGCCCAACAAAAATACCTTCTTTTAACTTGGCATCGGATAAGGCTGGAAATGTCTCGCACAAATATTTAAAACACTGTCCATTTTTGTCTAGGGCTTTAACAAACTGCTTCATCAAGCCAAGTTTGATATGGAGAGGAGGCAGTAAAACATTTTTGGGGTCAACCAAGCTATCTCTTAATACATTTTTGCGACCAGGTGTAAGGCTTGTTCTAGAGGGCCATTCTATTTGAGTCCAATGTCTATCCCTTGCTCGACAATCCCACTCACAAATAAAGCATGGAAATTTTGTATAACCTCCTTGCTGTCCTAGTAGCATGTACAGCACTTTAAGGTCACCACAAAGCATCCACTGATGTTCTTGGTAGTTTATTTTCTTTAAAAGAAGTTCAAAATTTTCATACGTTTCTATTAAATGTACCGAATGGGCAACGGGAACCGAGGCCAGCTCGTTACCATTGTG
Source organism: Melolontha melolontha (assembly GCA_935421215.2). NCBI lineage: Eukaryota > Metazoa > Arthropoda > Insecta > Coleoptera > Scarabaeidae > Melolontha > Melolontha melolontha. The sequence continues at coordinate 174,783,804 of OW285238.1, forward strand.
CAATAAAACGCCTTTTAAACTACGCTTACTTGAGTCAATAAACAGGCGCCATTCTTCTTTTACATACGGCACATTTCCTAATTTTGAAATTAAGTTAGGAATATTTTTGCAATACACTAGCGGTCCATCTTGAGTAAAATATTGACATAACTCTTTTTCGCGATCCCGGTAAAAGTTTGATGTGACGCCGGGTGCCAGTAAATGTTTCTCACGAAGTCGGGAGGCTAACAATTCGGATGCATCCTTTGGAAGGTGCAAATCTCTAATTAAATCATTTAGTTCGCTCTGGTTAAACACTTCGGGCTCTCTGAAATCTGGTGTGAAATCTGAGTCATCTGGGTCGCAATTAGATTCCTCCGATTCTGACGATATGACGTTTTCTAGTGCTTTTGGGGCGGTAGGTATCGGTACATCTGGTCCATGAGGAACTGGTCGAATAGCAGAGTCAAGATATAATATAATATAATATACACAATTTGTTTCTTATTTTTTTCTGTTGAATCCTTGAACATTACACGAACAAAAATAACAATCATCACTGTGATTTCTAGGCTCTCGCCATACCATAGGAACACCAAAGCTTAAACATTTCTTCCTACCTTTTTGCCAGTTTCTTAATGCTTCAACGCAAACGGAACAAACAGTATGAGGAGCCCAGGACTTGTCCTGGTCGCCAATTTTTACACCAAAATAAGCGTGATATACATTTTTCACAAACGAAGTTATAGTTTGCCTCTGCTTTACTACGACATAACTACCACAGATATAACAAAAGTTATTCGGATTGTTCACACAATGTCTTCCTTCCATATTTATATGTTCTAGAACACTTTAAATATCCAACAACGAAGACAACAAGCGCGCGGACACAGTAGCACGACGACTAACACAACCAAACTGCACATAAGCAGGTTTCAACGTTGTATTGACGCTTCTGCGCCGACTCTGTTGCTTTGCTGAGAAATCTAATATTAACCTGTGTTGCCAAATCACATTTAATTTCATAAAAATCAATTCATTTAAAAATCATGCCTAACATGGAACAAACATATTCTTGTCATAGGTATGTATATTAATAAATTAACATTTTTAAGATATAGAGCGCTATAAAAAAAATTTACGTGATAGAGCAAAAAGTGGCGTTTTTTGGAATAAGGGCCCCCAAACATATACAAATTAGCAAACAGCTTTCAAACATCAAAATCACTGTAGACCTTTGTAATTTTTGGATCAACTTCTTCTTTAGTCAAATATTTTGATGTTCAAGGATGTTCAAGTTTTAAACCATTCATTTTTCACTATTGAAGCCACTACCAAAACCACAAAACTGTTTCAATTTCAACACTGCTTGATCAGAATACTTTTTGTAAATATTTGTCATTTTTTTCAAGGCCAAGTATTATTACAATATAAGATCTGTTAACGCTAATATTATTAAATTTGATTGGAAATTGTAATTCCTCTGGCGAAAAGTATTATGAACTCAACTGAATAATTAGAAAATAATTGCCACTATTTTAATTTAAAGTTCCTTTAAATGATTTTCGTTAAATATTTTGTATTAAAAGCATTTTCTTTTTCGGGAATTTTATTACTAATGCTAAATTCTCTAAAATATAGAACTTATTAACAGAAATAATATTGCATATTTTTTAGCTAGCATGCAAGGTAATTTATAATACAAAAGACCTAAAAAAAAAAAAGCTGAAAAAATAACAAAATATCTTACCGCAAGAGAAAGCGAACAGCACTAAAACATATAAAAAGAAGAACTTCATTATATCCATAACCATTCTAGACAGGGAAACTTGCAGTGGTCCCAAATGGGGGTTTACCGAGAAAATGTAGACCAACTTCAAGGAACTGAAACAGGAAAGCTTACATTTATGCTCTGATTCTGTAGAAAGTTTGTACAGCACAGGTATAAAGCACACGAACAGGTAATTCCTCTGAGAGCAGCGATATAATTTGATTCACTTTAAAAATACACTACACGTCGTGGTCATTATTGTTCGGAAAAGCAGTTTCCGCTGTTTTCGTAAAGAGTATTAACTAGCTGTAAGCTTTTAACTATTCCGGATTTTATGTTGTACATTTTCGTAGGTATATGATTTTTAATTATGCATAAGTTTCGGTAGAAAAGTAATCATCATTAGTACTGTATAATAAATTCAAAAATAATTATTATAAAATCTTTCATAAATTGGAGAGAGAAATTTGGAAAATTGGCTTCCAATTTTATAATTTTTGGAATTAATTATACAATTTAATTGTGTTGCTAACAACTGTGGTAGTAAAAACCTACGAAGATGATTTTTAATCATTTTTATTCTTATTTTAGTTTAATGTTTTAAAGCTAAGGTAATGCTGGCGATAATTTGCAAAATATACGCTTATTCATGTAAATCAGTTACTAATATAAACGAAAATAGCAAACAGTATAAATGTAGAATACCATACAAGGTTAGAAATGGACGTCCTATGTGGACGTAGTCATTTTCATATTTTTTTTAGCTTAACGGTGCCCTTCCCCTTATAAGTTTATTAGCATAAATTGCTTGTTTAAAGGTCCTCTAAACGCCCCAATAATTATATTTGGAAAATCTTTTGCATACGTATTCTTCATCTCAGCTCGTTTGAATTTTGAATGCGAGATGATAGAGGCCATTGTTGAAATTTGTATTAATATAAGATTTTAATGATTTATCAGGGCTAATAGTCCATTTTCTTAGTAGAATCAATGTATAGACTTTTAATAGTCAATTTACTTTCCATAAATGTTGGATTAGTGAATATGATTTTTAAATAAAAAAATTCTCGGCACTGTAGACACTTGACAGATTGACAGATGACAGTAGAACTGAACACTAGTTCAAAAACCAACCACCCGATACCGCACCTGTTAGTTACTAAATACAACGTATTTCAAAAAGAACTTCATCTCAGTAGGCACTGAGTAACTAGTACTTGCAAATTATTATAAGCCACTTGCTTTTTATTTATAATTATTTATCTAATGTCATTTTGACATTTGTCATTTTTAAGACTAGCAATATAATTTTTTTTTTACAAATATTTTTTACTTAATAAACGATACTATTAAATAACGTATACATTGAAAGAAAATATTTTAATTGTTGAAGCATATTTCCGAATTGCACGATTTCTTAACGGATAATGGCAAGGAATGTAAGCGACAGTTTCACTTGCAGTTTCCTAATAGAGTTGTGGATAATACCGTTTACATCATCACATTTGTCTAGTTGTGGAGAAGCTTCGGGCTACAGAATCTGTGTTCTGGTAGATCGCGTACGCAGAAAAATATTGTGGAACACGTAGAAAACCTTGTTGGAGAAAACCTACATATATCAGCTCGTCGTTTATCAATTCAAACGAACATAGTTTCTAGTACAGTTCATAGAATTCTAAAGCGTCGTTTACATAATGCTGTAGATTTTTCCCTAAATTATATTTAAAATTTTTTAAAAATGTATGTACATTATTTTTGAACTTAAGTGTATATTTTTGAAAATGTATTTCATGTGCTAGGAGAAAAAACTTGTATTTTTGAAGGACGGCTTTTTGTGAAAGTGATCGTAGTGTCGATATTGAGAGACAGACGAAATTAAACCTTTAGACACGAACGTTCTTTTTATTTAAAAAATATATAATTATATATTTAAGTAATTCGGATTGTGTTATTGAGTTTTTTAGTTGTTGGTGGTTTATATTCAATTACCGTATGTTCTACGAGATTGTGTTCTCGTAATTTTAATTATATTTGATTAAATAACGTTTTCTTGTCAACGTGTCTCATATAATTTTTTGTATGTAAGTAAAAATATATATTTAAAATACGTCTTATTAATTCAAAAGATTTGAATATTGTACGAGTATTTCAATTGTATTAATATTGTTATTTAAGAGATTTAGTCTGAATTAGTTGAGATAGATGATAAAGAATATTTTTAAGATTTCTACGTAATAAAAAATTATAACTGTAAAATTTTATACGTTGGGAAGTCAAGGCCAATAGAATCGTCCAATTCATGGACGACTAGATGTAATTCTTTTTGAAAGGTGTTGTATTAGTAATTATTATTTATAATGTCTAAGGATATTTTAAGTTTTGGTAAACATATTGTTAATGTTTTGCTATTTTTACATGCATATAATCCGAGATTTAGTTATCGCAAATGGGTGCAAAGTATGTTAAAGGTATAAGCTGAGATTTGTTCTCTCAAAGGAAAATTTTAGGATAATAGTATTTTAGATAGTTTTTAGCTTTTTAAGTTTGATTAGTTTATTGATTGAATTTACTTTGCAACCGTTATTAATTTCGATAGCTTTGATGGTGTTTAAGCAAGGTTTAAGTAATAATTTTTTTGTGTGAAAAAAAATGAATAAGGAATTTTTACTTTTTTGTATTTTTTAGATAGTATGGGTAAATATTTGTAGTGTATTATATTAGATAAATAATTGTACACAACAATTTAAAATTTTCAAGCATATTTATTCAGAAAAATCGTTAGATTACTAAGAAATGATTAAAAATTAAATAAGCAACATATTTAACAATAGCTAAATAAACATTTTTCTGTAACAATTAATTCTAAAATCGTGTATAATGGCCACGGACATCTCTCACAGCTGTACATCTTCGGGGCATACTCATAATGCAATTATTAATGTGTTCTTGTGACACTCTTCTCCAACACAGCGGTAAAATTTCCCGCAAGTGTTGCACGTTAACTGGGGGTGGATTATGTTCGTTGAGCTGTTCTTGAAGTCTGTCCCAAATGTGCTCAATTGGATTCAAGTCGGGAGACGTTGGTGGTAAAGGTAGATGGTTAATATGGAGGTCATTTATTACTTGCATTACAATTTGTGCACGATGAGGTCTTGCATTATCATCAATAAAAACCATGTTTTCATCCACAGCCTCACGAAAGTCGGCCACATATTGCTGAATAATGTCATCTCTGTATATGTGTCCATTGACATTGTTTTCAAAGAGATGGAGGTTCGTACGTTAATTCAAACTAATGCCCACCCACACCATGATACCACCGCCGCCAAAAGGCACCACAGCTTTTGTAAACACACGTCTATAACGGTCTCCTCGAGTTCTCCAGACCCTTACTCTACGATTATCACTAAATAAGCAGAATCTGGATTCATCGGTGTATAAACCATGCTCCCATTGAAAATTTTCTGCTAGTCGTTGGTTGACCCAAGTTCTTCTAGCCATTGTATTGGCATTAGTTAATTTTGGGCGTCTCACAGGCCTGCAACATGAAGATCCATTTCCCTCAGACGGCTTCTGATGGTTTGATCCAAAACTCTAACTCCAGTGGCGGCACGTAACTGTGTTTGCAACCATACAGCACTTCTAAACGGATTCATCCTTGTCTGAAATCGTATGTAGCGGTCTTGTCTCTGATTTGTTTTCCTCTCAGATCCACTACCGGGTCTTCTCCTTGCAGATCCTACCTGTTGGAATCTTGTTAGAGCCCTACTAACAACACTTGGAGACACATTAACAATTGCGGCAATTTCTGCTCCAGATTGCCCTCGCTGATGCAATAACGCAATTAAATCAAAAGTTTCTTTATTTAAATGACGTCTTGGCATCGTGAAAATGTGAAATGACGTTTAAAATGAATAATAGTTGTCAAAAGATGCGATTTTTATAATTTTGTATTCTAAATTAATTTAAGGTTAAAATACAAGATTCAATATTTTATCACACAGAAAAGACATTTACCAAATAAAATGTCCACAAACGACTGTGGGCCTTCTAATTTATCTATAGCTTGAGAAAATACGTTAAATTTAATCGAATTAATTAGATCTGTTAAAAAAAGATCTAATTCCCTATTCATTTTTGAGTAGTTTATTTTGTCATTAGACCAATTAACCGAAATTTCTTTGAAAATAAAAATATATACGGAAACTCCTTCATAATCTTAAAATCATTCACACATCACAATAGTATTTATTTAGTGTTATGAAAAAAGTAACATTAATATAAATTTGGCGTTTTTTTTGCCACATTTTTTAATAACATTATTTTCTTATTTCCTTCAAAATAACATTATGCCAACACATTTCTTTTATTATTGTTGTCTTTACTTCGTTTATTTTTCCACCATTCTTTTCGAAATTACACAATAAATAAGATTATCCGACGGATTCTTTTGCTACAATGTAATTCCGAGAGGAATCCCAAAAAGTCTTGACAAATGAAAGGTTCATAATGTTGGAACATCTTGAGGAAGACCGTTTAGACTAATCTTATGTATAAAAAAGCACAGAATGAATGATGGAGCATTCGCTGTTAATTCTGAATCGAGTCCATTACACTGGAAATAAAATAAAGTAATTCGCTTTAGTTATTTGTCGTCATTTTTTCTTATTTTTCACCTTGTTCGCGCTATTAATAGTAATGAATTAAATGTGTAATAATCGAAGCTTAAAGAACGTGTAAAATAGCTAATTAAAACTATTAATTGATTGTCTTTGTAGGTTCTTAAAAATTAAAGTAAAAATATATGATATTTTCAGCTAAATAAATAGTAAATTATATACATTGCACACATATATTGGCATAAAATTACTTTATTCTATTTTAGAATAATAATCTTATTTATAAGCACTCAAATGCGGACATAAATTGGTTTTTATGGCACAGATGAATAAAAAATTGTTAAGGAAAAATTGTGAATATATTAGTGTAAGAGTAAAGTGTATTTTGCAATGTTATAGCTACTCCTGATGAAGTTAAAAAATATATTGACGAAATATTGAGTTTAGAACAATTGCGTTTTAATTAAAACAGAGCGATAACCCAAATAGTAGTGAATTTATATATATTATGTATATATATGTTAGAAGGAATATCTTATTTTCTTGGTCGTAGTTGTAATACTAAATAAAAATATAAGTGTTTCTTAGGCGAGCGGCCGGCTAATTAAAATAATATTTAATTTATTTTTGGGTTTCGGTTCTACATATAGAACCTGAATAGATTCGAAGGTCTATGAATAGGTGATTAAAGAATAGTATATTTCTTAATGCTTTATTTAACAAAAAATATGGTATATATACAAATCGTATTTACAATTTAATTCCAACAGTTCTAAACATTTTACTTTTATATACATTAATTAACACACAAATTATTCGTATTTTGAAATTTTGAAATGCATCCATATAACGAGTACAGTGCAGTATATTAATAACACAATTCTAATGTAAGTACATTTATTTTAATATGATTCTCATTTTGACACTTTAATAAATATTACAGTGGTGAAAAATGTTCTATATATAGGACCGAAACGTAAACATAAATTAAACATTGTTTTAATAACCCGGCCGCTACTTCCAAGAAACACTTATATTTTTATCTAATATATATGTACTAATAACACAATTATAATGTAAGTACATTTATTTTAATGTGACTCTCACCATCTTGACACTTTAATAAATATTACAGTTGTGAAAAATGTTCTATATACAGGACCGAAACGTAAAATAAATTAAATATTGTTTTAATTACCCGGCCGCTACTCCAAGAACAATTATATTTTTATCTAATATACAGGCTGATTCATTTTCGGCCCTCACCATGGGGATCTCTCTTATTATTGGAGATAGAGTATAGGTTTAAATTTGGCAAAGTTGTTAAATTTTGTGTTTGTTATAAATCCGTAAAGAAAATAGACCTGTGACAAATGACCTTCGTTATTTAAAAAAAAAACGCGAAAACCCCATTTTCTTCTTTTACCTGTGGCACCGACATTTGGCCTTGTAGAGAAAAATAAAAACACATCCTTTTGGCCATTTCTAAACCTCTAGCCAGCGGTGTACTCTAAATTCTTATACGACGTTTCGTTTCTTTCTGGCCATCATCAACTATCTAATTTCTTATAGGCGCCATATTGGATTTAGACATCTTCCGAAAGAGTTTTTTTTTTCTGATTTGAACCATGTACCACATGCTGACTATAGTTTTTGAGATTAGGTTTTATTTGAAAGAATAAATTATAAGATTAAATAAGGTAGCCTTTGGAATTTCAATCTGTCAAACATTTCATTTATTGTTCATTAATAATACAAAAATGTCATACACTAACGAAGAGAAACGAGATATGATAAGTATTTTTTATTCTTCGAAACGAAATTCAACAGTAGCGAGTACAAGATGACAAACACATTAATAAAAATACATAGAAAAGTAAACAATAAACAATTACAGTAAATGTTCAATTATCTGGCCATCTTCGGTAATGCACAATTGGGCACGCCTTCTGGCATTTTGTACTGCCCTTTGTATAGTTCTTCTAGGAACTGCATCGAAGGCATTCTGAAGTCTGTCTCGTAATTCTTCAATGTTTTGTGGCGCATCTAATTAATAAATATTATTTTTAACATATCCCCATAAAAAAAAATCTAGCGGACTTAAATCAGGTGATCTCGCAGGCCATTCAACAACTCTCCTATTTCCAATCCAACGGTTTGGAAACTCTTGATTTAAGAAATTTCTAATAACAGCTGCATTGTGTGCTGGTGCGCCATCTTGTTGCCACCATAAATATTGTAATTGATTTAATGGGATATTGTCGTCAAGATAGTCAGATACGTATGTTCGTAAAATGTTTAAATATCTTTCCCCATTTAAATGTTCTTCGTACATAACTGGTCCTAAGAGACGATTTGCCAAAATACCCATCCAAACGTTTATTCCAAAACGATGTTGTGGTCTTCTAGCCCTGCTTTGTCGGGGATTTTGTACTGCCCAATAGTGCTCTGTATTTCTGTTGAACATTCCAGAACTTGTAAATTTTGTTTCATCTGACCAGATGATTTTGCTTAAAAAATTTTCGTCATTTTCTATCCTTCCCATTAACCAATTACAATATTCTGGCCTTCTCAAATTATCTCCAGGCAGTAAAGAGTGACTAACATGGATCCTGTATGGTTTAAACCTACTTTTATGTAAAGTTCTCCAAACTCTGGACTGGCACAAATTTAATTCTGACGCTACTTCGCGTGTAGAAATTGATGGATTATTATTTATCTATAAAAATACAAGATTAACATGAAATTTGAAAACACGCTTTTAATTTACCATTTGTAAAATATCTTCGATTTTCATTTAAATTCCTGTTGTCTTGACCATTACGCGGCTTAGTAAACGATCCATTCTCGACCAAATTTCTGTCGAGATCTAGAAAAATGGTACGATGAGGCTGTTGTCGTTCTGCATATAATTGTAGATATCTTGTACTCGCTACTGTTGAATTTCGGTTCGAAGGATAAAAAATACTTATCATATCTCGTTTCTCTTCGTTAGTGTATGACATTTTTGTATTATTAATGGACAATAAATGAAATGTTTGACAGATTGAAATTCCATGGCTACCTTATTTAATCTTATAATTTATTCTTTCAAATAAAACCTAATATCAAAAACTTTAGTCAGCATGTGGTACATGGTTGAAATCAGAAAAAAAACTCTTTCTGAAGATGTCTAAATCCAATATGGCGCCTATAGGAAATTAGAGAGTTGATGATGGCCAGAAAGAAACGAAACGTCGTATAAAAATTTAGATTACACCACTGGATAGAGGTTTAGAAATGGCCACAAGGATGTGTTTTTATTTTTTCTCTACAAGGCCAAATGTCGGTGCTACAGGTAAAAGAAGAAAATGGGGTTTTCGCGTTTTTTTTTAAAATAACGAAGGTCATTTGTCACAGGTCTATTTTCTTTACGGATTTATAACAAACACAAAATTTAACAACTTTGCCAAATTTAAACCTATACTCTATCTCCAATAATAAGCGAGATCCTCATGGTGAGGGCCGAAAATGAATCAGCCTGTATATGTACTTATAACATAATTCTAATGTAAGTACATTTGTTTTAATATGACTCTCACCATTTTGACACTTTAATAAATATTACAGTTGTGAAAAATGTTCTATATATAGGACCGAAACGTGAACATAAATTAAATATTGTTTAAATTACCCGGCCGCTACTTCCAAGAAACATTTATATTTTTATCTAATATATATGTATAACTTTATCCAATTTGTTCAATGCTTTATAACGTCTTTATTTGGCAACAACGTAATTATAAATTTATATAGATTTCTTTCTAGACACTACGCTATTTTATTATTTAAACATTTATTATAAATATTTCCTTTAATGTAAGTCTTGAGTTTTTATGATGCCCAACATGGCGATGAATATCAACATTTACGGTTTTGCAAAATTAAATTATCTTTACTAGCGACAAACAAGACATAAATATGAAAGCTAATAAAAGCATTGCTTATATTTTAAATTTTAAAGTACATGACATATTTATTTAGCTACATCGTTCGAAGTTCATTATGTCGCATAGTTTACTTGCAAAAATGAATCATGTGATGATTGCCTATAGTATAGATGTGTTATTTCTAAAAATGTAAAATTGCAGCACGCCGGTGAAAGAAAAACAGAAACGATCGTTCAAACAGCCGCAACAGTAACAAAATCCAAACCCAGCTTTCGGGTAAAAAGAACGAATAAACTAGCAATTTATTCCAATATCTACACTAGAAAAATAGAAATTGCCTGTTAATCGAATTCTACTTTTGGAATTTTTTTCTGAAAGCAATCTAGATAAATTTCAACACCTGAGCACAATAAACGCATCTATAAAATGTTGTATTGAGTTTTCAATTTATTATAAAGAGTTATCAAATCAACATGAAAAGATACACAGTTGCACAGTCTTTAGAAATTGCTTAAATTGATTACTACGAAAATAATGAGTTCGTTTGGGCTACGTTTGCGTATTACGTGAAATTTATAGTCAACATAATCGACCTATAGAGCTTACTATTCGTAATGTTATTATAAAATTGGAGACAAATGATAGCGTTTGTGATATTAAGAATCCAACCCCTTTAAAAATGTAAACGTACTGAAAATATCGATGCTGTGAATCAAAGTGTGAATGAACATCGAGTACAATCGACTTTAAAAAGGAAGGTATACTTTGTGCAATATCGCGCATTAACTTTGGAGAAAATTTGGAACTAGCAAATCGCGGCAAATCTTCAGTTTTTACGATCTCATACTCTGAACTATACAATTTAAGTGATAACACATGACGACATCCGGTACGTTAGACATTAAATTATCTAACCAATAATCTATTCATCAGAATAATTGAAACATACATGAGTAGGTAAACCCCACCAGTTTTGTATAATACAAAGGTATTTTTAATAATATAAAATATTATTAAAAATCTGGTGTGAAGAACACAAATACAGGTTCACTATTAATTTTCTCTGCAGTTCTTAATATACAAGCTGTCCCGTATCGTCATGTTCAAATTTTATGAGTGTAAAGTAGACTTCATTTCAAGTAACAAAAACGCAAAACTTGTATATCCATTTTTATTTGTTTCAAAATTACAGATCTATGAATGTGATTGTCAGATCATGAAAAAAAATGTAATCCTAAAGTCAATACAAACTGATTTTATTTAAAAAAAGTTATACGATTCAATAACAGGCCTGTGATTGCTAACGTCGCATAATAAAATGTTATCCTAAAATAAATAAACACGTGTCGTAGTGCGTACATTAATTTCTTGGAAATCTACAACAAAGAGTACTGGAAATTGATTTATGATAAAAAAAGGTTCTTACGTATTTTGTAAGTGCTGAACCATGAATATCATACAATAAACAAATGTTCAGATGACTGTTAACGTTGCATTTTTTAATAAAGGATTACATTACGTTTCAGTTCATATAACAGCTTATTAATGAGTGGACACGTTTTCTTTATTCAAAATGCCTTACCGATTTTCTTCTCAAAAGTATGCGGACATGCATTGTGTGTATGGCTACTGTAACGTGCACGTCAAGCAGTTATTGAATACCGACATCGGTTTTCCGATAGGCGCATTCCTCATTACAGAACGTTACTGGAAGTACATCGACAATTTCGTGAATGCGGACTGCGTGATTATCTTTTCGACCGAGGAGTAAATTTGCCAGCAGACTTAGAGGAAGAAGCAGGAGCTATTGTTAAAAGAGATCCAACTCTCAGTGTATGTCGAATCGCTAGACAACTAGGAGTGCCACGAACGACAGTTTGGCGAATTTTAAAACGTGAGGGCTTATATCCATATCACTATCGCAGAGGACACGGTTTGCTTGAGGCAGACCACTATGCTCGTCTAGTTTATTCTACCTGGATAATTAGGACAGTCACGGCTTCATTTTAATTTCTGCAGAACAATCCTCTGGACAGATGAATCTACATTCACGAGAAGTAGTGTTACAAATCTGAGAAACTTGCACAGGTGGTCATCAGAAAATCTCAAAGCTATGCGCCCATCTAAATTTCAACATGAATTTTCTATTAACGTTTGGGCGGCCCTAATCGATGACTTGTTGATTGGTCCTGTCGTTCTTCCTGGGAGGTTAAATGCGGCCAATTACCTTTAATTTCTTATTGACGAACTGCCAGGTCTTTTAGAGGATGTCCCACTGAATGTTCGACGAGACATGTGGTTTCACATGGATGGGACAACACCACATTTCGGAATTGCTGTCCGAAATTGGGTTAACGTCAATTATCCAAGATGGATTGGTCGAGGTGGTAATGTTGCATCGCCACTCAGATCACCCGATCTTAATCCCCTTGACTTTTATTTATGGGGGTACATGAAAAATTTAGTCTACGCGCAAGTTTCGAACACAAGAGAAGAGTTGTAGGATCGTATTCACCTGGCTGCCGAGCAAATCCGACAAAACAAGTCTGAAATTCGGATAAGTACTTCTACTGTTACGGGCACAAGCCTGCATTCAACAAGGAGGTGGACATTTCGAAAATAATATTAATTGAACTTTTTTAAATAAAATCAGTTTTTATTGACTTTGTGATTACATTTTTTTTCTTGACCTGACAATCACATTCATAGATCTGTAACTTTGAAACAAATAAAAATGGATATACAAGTTCTGCGTTTTTGTTACTTGAAATGAAGTCTACTTTACACTCCTAAAATTTGAACCTAACGATACGGAACACCATGTATGTCTATATGTATAGCAACAAAGTATTTTCAAATCTATGTACCATCATACTAATATGTCGTTTATGGTATGGAATTTTAAGAAGTTTCTTAATATTCGGAAACAACATCCACTTCTCCAACACAATCGGGAAACAGGTGAGCCATTCGAAAACTGGTGAAACCTTTTGGCTGATACAGTACATGTTGTGAACCATAAGAGTCGGCTCAGCTACTTAACCAATTTGAAGGAGGTAATTTTAAATAAGTATTACACTGTAACTTTGTAAATTTTGCAAGCTTTGGAACTGAATACAATATATAATAACAGCAGTGGGACTATTAGTTTTATTCTTATTCTCGTTTTTCTTTATAATGGAACAATTTTATAATTTGGTTAAAAAATATAGGCCCAATAATTCGTCTCCTTGAAATTGGCGCCTATTTTTTGTGGATGTAATACAGTTTCTATGAATTCTTGAGGATTTTCTGCAGGTCACGTTCTCATATTTTTCGTATTTAAATAGTCAGAAAGATGAAACCAAGTTTTGTTAGAAGAAAAGCATTTGTCGAGAAAGTTGTCATTATTTATGTTATGTAAAAATTATTGTCTGTACTTTGTTCTTGTACCAAAATCTATCTGACTGAGTTAAAAAACACAGTACAACATTTTTCAGGTCATTGATTTGGACTCAATTCTGAGAAGAACTTCTGCATCATTCGTTTTGTCAAGTTGGCTGCATTAATAATTTAATGGCTGTGGAATGAACAACCCTTTTGTTCAGAGTGACTTACATTTTAAAACCAGAAGAACATTGAATTTTCAATATGGAAAATAACAAGTACCCAAAATTGGATTATTTTTGTTACGTTAGTGGTCATATTGTCCCAAAAATAGGCAAACAGGATCGAGAAAACTTGTGTACTGAGGAATTTAAAACAGCGTATTGTCATTATTTTGATGAAACAGATTTAAGTGGTGCAAATTTTACACCGAACACAGTGTGCAAAAGTTGTTATAATACCCTTATAATGTGGATACATGGAAAAGGTTTTCTTTTATGAAGCCAGTAATTTGGGTACAAGACCTAACTGGACATGATGAATCCAGGTGCTTCGCATGCATAAATTCCGGTTATGGATTGAATAAAAAAAAAATTAAAACAAAAGTATACATTCCCGCTTTTATTGCGACACTTCCAGTACAACGCGCTGCTGTTACCGATCCACCTAAACCTCCGAGTCTGGATACTGTGTCCCTGCAAGCCGAAACCGTTTTCACCAATCCGACCAATGTGAATGATGCAGATTGGACACCCGATATTGAAAATAATGCACCACAACCGGTAACACAAATCGAAATGGATTACATTGTGGCTAAGATGGGACTATCACAAAAATTCAGAATTTTTGACATTTTTTTTGAAGCGTAAAAAACTGACAGAGCAAAATGTCAGCGCAACATCATACCGAAAACGCCAAGCTGATTTTCAGAAATTTTATTCCGTTGACGAAGCAAATACGTTCACTTACTGCCATGATATCCCAGGTTTAGTGAAAAATATGGGAATGGATTATATCGCTGGCGACTTGTGTTTATTCATCGACGGTTCAGTTTCAAGTTTGAAGGCTGTGCTGTTGCACAAAACAAACAAAAAACCGTCCATTCCATTGGGATTCAGCACAACTATGTAGGAAACGTATGAAACATTGGGCGAAATTTTAGAGAAAATCAAATACAATGTACACAAATGGAAGATTTGTTGTGATCTAAAGGTTGTCAACATAATACAAGGCATTATATTAAAGGGCGGTTTTCCAAAATACTTCTGCTTTCTTTGTAATTGGGATTCGCGATACACAGGGAATCAATATCAAAGTAAAGATTGGAAAGCAAGAACTCCCGAGCTCGAGAAACAATTAAAATTACGTAATGAACCTTTGATAAAGGATGTAGAGGTTACTATGTTGCCATCGCTCGACATGAAATTAGGAATAGCTGGGAAATTCGTTGAAGTGGTAGTCAAAGATATTGAGGACGCCTATGACTGTTTGAAATCCATCTTTCTACTCAGTGAACTCAGTGAAGCTAAAATTAGAAAAGGTACGTATCGTTGTCTGTATTTAAATATTGTCATATCTAAATTTGTTCACTTCGATATATTCGCATTATAATTACCAATCATTTTTTCGCAACTGATTTTTTTTAAATTTCAAACAGGTACTCTGAATGGACCGGATATACGAAAATTAATGAAAAGCGAATCTTTCACAAATATGCTTTCGAACCATTATAACAACCTATGTGCATGGGACGCATTGAAACAAGTCATTGAAGGCGTTTTAGGAAAGAACCGTGTACAGCGAGATGACATACAGACACGAGTGGACAAGTTGCTGTATTATTTTGAAAAAATCAATGCATCCATGACGTTAAAATTACATTTCATGCATTTCCACCTTGATACCTTTTTGGCACAATTACCTCAGGAATCGGACGAACAAGGAGCGAGGTTCCACCAAGTGATCATGTCAATGGAAAAGCGATTCAAAGGCAAAAAATTAGATGCATTGCTTGCGGAGGTTTGTTGGTGGAGTTCTAAAATTATGCAGTTTGAAGATGAAAGCAGCGTAGATGAAGATGACACCGAAATTGGTGGACACACTGAAGAAAACATGCCCTTGAATATTATGTCTAACTCGGATGATGATGCAGACTCAGAACATGAATATGAACAACCTACGAAGAAAACAAGATTATCAGAACCACAAGCGTCAACTTCAAGAAGGATGGATATTGACAATAATTGAAAATGTTCTAAATTTTGTTTCCATGCATAGATAACAAATAAAAATCTCATATTTTCTGTGTAAGAATAGCTGTAATATGAACCGGAATTTTTATTTTCATGCAAAATAAAGTTTATAAAGAAAAAAACAGCATATTTGTGGATTTGTAATCCAGTTATTGAGCAAAAAAGGTGAAAAATGGGGAAAGAATGGGCATTTTTGCGATTTTTAAGGCACTGGATGCACTTTCTTCGAGTAGGTTTGTTCCGCTTTTTTTTCTCCAATTCAATATCTACAACTTTGCTTCAGACACAAAAGAGATATTCCGTACGGTATAACGAGATATAACCGTGTTAAAATATAGAAAAACTGATCAAAATCCACCTTGAGCAAAAAAATTCGTATGGCCATTAAATTATTAATGCAGTCAACTTGACAAAACGAATGATGCAGAAGTTCTTAGTTTTGGGGCTACTTTCACGTGCAATTCTCAGAATTGAGTCCCAAAAACATGTGTTGTACTGTGAAATACTTGAATTTTATATGGAAGCAACTTTAAGTCCTTCTTTAAAACGATATGGCATGTTCCCACTGACAAATGAATTTCTTCCGAAAGCTTTGCAATTTATTTTTTAGGTAAGCCGTCGAATATCCAATGCAATCTTCGGTCCCTTTTTGTAGATGCTCCACCGCCAGGTTTACAAGTTATTGTCCCTGTTACACACAAATTTATCAATGGCAGAATGAACATGACTTCCCAGCTGTGCATAAGTAACTGGCAGATTAGATATGTTGCCGGAAATCATGCAAGGCACTGATTAAAGTATACACCCATTCTCAATTATTTAATTTTCGACCAGTTCTAAAGTAACTTACGATTATAAACTTTTTGTGTTGTAACTCTAACATGTTAATAATAAAATAATATAATCAAATGTAATTCTGATTTAAATTTGTCATGATAGCTGTCACAATTTAAAGTACAATTTACTAAAGAAAATACTTAAAGAAAGATTTTGAAGGCATGATATAATGTTTTGATTAGTGATAAATTACAATGAACTCAAATTTTTACATTTTGTCCCTAAATTTCCAATATTGATCTTAAATGGTTATTATTACATCTGGTAGTTTCCGGAAAGATCACTCCATTTTCTACTCAAAAGCATTCTCACGCCACCCTTTCGTCGTAATTTATGGAATATGCGGCGAAGATTTATCTATAACAGTAACGGTTTCAGACGTCAATTTAATTTATGCGATTTTCTCTAACCCTTTGTTGCTCGTTGTCATCGTTGATCTCATTTCGCGGACTGATTCTCGGGAAATATTCATTTCGCTCTGGAGAAACACGTATTATTGTACTCGCTGAATATTTATCGCGCTAATTTAATATACCATATGCGATATGTAATGAAATCAGGCTTTGTAATTTTACATATATCGTACGTGGAATGTTTCGGAGTTTCAAGCGAAACGACCTAGATATTATTACATAATTTAATGCATTTGCAAACTGTGATTCTCAAACAGTATTATAGTGTCTTCTTCGGAAAGATATCCTAATTAATCTCAAAACCGACATAATTTCTTTAGAATTTTTCTTGAATTCATCTACAAAATTTACGTTTTACAGTCAGTAAATGAAGGGTACACGGGATAAACTATCTAAGTTACAATTTTATTATTTTATTATTACAAGTAAAATTAAGTTGAAAACTCAGGACCATGTAAAATCAAAATTAGGAAGTGTAAAAGAGAGGCGATTTTAAGAAAACTATTTTTTATTATAAGGCTAGTAATGGTTATAAAATTACCAATTAAAATGTGTATTGCGTTGTGGAAAAATAAATTCTTTAGGCATTTAAAAATAAGTAAGCAAAAATGAACCAAGTCCCAAAGCTTTTTTCACTCCATTAAAAAAAATGAAATAAGATGCAAATATTAAACTTTGCAATTTAGAGTTTGATCTTTTGTATAATTCCATGACAAAATTAATTTTATAATTCACAAAAAATACATAACTCAAAATAGTAACCATATTTCCTGCGAAAGTCATCTAGGGACCGGATTTTGAAGTTC
This sequence comes from Melolontha melolontha, assembly GCA_935421215.2. Lineage (NCBI taxonomy): Eukaryota > Metazoa > Arthropoda > Insecta > Coleoptera > Scarabaeidae > Melolontha > Melolontha melolontha. The sequence goes on from OW285238.1 coordinate 174,801,776, forward strand.
AAGTTTAGTAAAGGTTAGAGAATACAATTTTCAATCCCGGGATTACGGGATTTTTGAAGCGTAATCCCGAGATCTCGGGATTAATCCCGGAATTAGACTATGTGGTTTCTAATTGGACTCAAATGAAAAAAAAACTTAAGTAATTTCTTAAAACTTATTTATTAATATTGTTACACAACATACTAAAATAATTAACAAAAAAGACAATACAAAAAACTATATAGAATTTCGAAAATACAATCGCAAAAATATCAAAGCATCCAATGTTTGACTTCCAAGCCTGCTTCGTAGTTTATTGCCAACATAAGCAGCAACTGAAAACGCTCGCTCTGGTTCAACACTGGTTGGAGGAATAGACAATATATATATATATATATATATATATATAATAACTTCGTGACCTTGGTATGATATGGTAAACCTAATCAGTAGGCGATTAAAGGTCTGTATATTACTTCAAAATATATGTATTTAAAAAACTCTACATGTTTCGGCTGTATACGCCTTTATCAAGAGAATACAAAATATGAATGACAGGATATAAATGTCAAGTAATTAAGTTGCTATGGTTTAAATTATTCAAAGATACATTCTAGTAATAATAATAAATCATGCCTTAGTATTCCAAAAAATAGATAACAAGGTGTGAAAATATGTGTTGTTCGCTGCTAGCAATTTGTGTCTCCTTCTGGGTATGAACTTGTGTGTTGGTTGCTGCTGGCAGCTTGCGTCTCTCTATGGGTGTGTGGTTTTGTGTGAGAGCGTAAGTGTAGGGTTTTGTATGTCGGTGCGTTCGTGCGTGTGTTTAGTGATCGGTCGCATGAATTTAGAGAGGTCGGATAACCAGCCTTTGCGTAGGGCCGCCAACCCTTTCCCGACAACTTCTTTACAATTCCGTGCAGTACTTCGACGGTCTGATCCCCGCCCCAACGAGGCAAGGCGCAGACAGGCGAAGCGCACCCTGTACGGGGTTGCTCATCGCAACTAAGGGAACACTCTTAGTGGCTACCTCGGTCGACGATGGTCACACTTATGCCATCTTAACGTTTTCCGCCGAAGCGGGGGCATAGCACACACGTCGAACGTGTGTGTGCTGTTAACGGCAGCCTAGCCAGGTTGTCGCCCAGGACCGGTCCTAGTGGTGTGTGCATTGCGCGGCGACTAACTAACTGATAATAATTATCCACCACAACTTATAGACCAAACTATTAAAAAAAGAGTACACCAAATATACAACACTGCAGACACCAATAAAAATTTGAACAATGACACAACATATATCACAATTCCATATGTTCCACAACTATCGGAAAAAATTAAATACACTTTAAAAAAATATGATATAGCTACAACATATAAACTTAGTAATACTAATAAACATTTATTTTCAAAACTTAAACCTAAAATAGAAAAAAATCGAGAAACACATGTCGTATATAAAATACCATGTCGCGATTGCGATAGTTACTACATAGGCCAAACGAAACAATATTTATACAAAAGAATACAAGCCCACAAATACTCTAGAACAGACAAAACTGCATTGTCTACACACAAACTACAACGCGATCACCATTTCGATTTTGAAAACACACAGATAATTGACAAAGAACAACACACAGTGAAAAGACAAATTAAAGAAATGATCAGTATTAAACAGGAAAAAAATTCAATTAACAACAGAAATGATATAAAAAATCTAAGCAGTATATACTATAATTTAATTTTGTAACGATCTACAATTTACCATCATATTATATATATATATTTTTTTTTTTTTTTTTTTTTTTTTTGTTATATACCTTATGTTATTTAAATATCATTTAAATATCATATACTTTTGCTTATCATGATGACTGTTCCGTGTTTTGATTCCTGTCTAGTTGTCCGAGCAGGTTTTCGTGGTTTTCCTTCTCGTTTTGAGCGAATGCCGACAACTTTGTATCTTAAGTCGCTCCACGGGCGCATACGTAATAATAACTCATGTCTTGCTTTTCCCTGCCTATCCCTGTTTTCTGTTTTTTTGCTGATGTGGTCCTCTACTGGGTTGCAGCCTAGCATATGCGCTACAAAACTCTAGGGGGGTCTGCCCGTTGGGCAGTCAGGTGCCATTCCGCCTTTCCAGCAAGAGTGAGGAACCATGCTACGCGGCGCTATCTCGTCGCCGCGCAATGCACACACCACTAGGACCGGTCCTGGGCGACAACCTGGCTAGGCTGCCGTTAACAGCACACACACGTTCGACGTGTGTGCTATGCCCCCGCTTCGGCGGAAAACGTTAAGATGGCATAAGTGTGACCATCGTCGACCGAGGTAGCCACTAAGAGTGTTCCCTTAGTTGCGATGAGCAACCCCGTACAGGGTGCGCTTCGCCTGTCTGCGCCTTGCCTCGTTGGGGCGGGGGTCAGACCGTCGAAGTACTGCACGGAATTGTAAAGAAGTTGTCGGGAAAGGGTTGGCGGCCCTACGCAACGGCTGGTTATCCGACCTCTCTAAATTCATGCGACCGATCACTAAACACACGCACGAACGCACCGACATACAAAACCCTACACTTACGCTCTCACACAAAACCACACACCCATAGAGAGACGCAAGCTGCCAGCAGCAACCAACACACAAGTTCATACCCAGAAGGAGACACAAATTGCTAGCAGCGAACAACACATATTTTCACATCTTGTTATCTATTTCTTGGAATACTAAGGCATGATTTATTATTATTACTAGAATGTATCTTTGAATAATTTAAACCATAGCAACTTAATTACTTGACATTTATATCCTGTCATTCATATTTTGTATTCTCTTGATAAAGGCGTATACAGCCGAAACATGTAGAGTTTTTTAAATACATATATTTTGAAGTAATATACAGACCTTTAATCGCCTACTGATTAGGTTTACTATATATATATATATATATATATATATACAAAAAAGGTTTAGTATATCAATACGTTATGCACGTATTAGGCATTTGTTACAAATGAAACAGACATGCAATATACATATCTGTAACTGTACACATCGACAATACACCTCGTATTTTCAGCATTTACTTCTGCTTAAGACACGTTGCTTCACTAGCTTGACTGACGACGCCTATAGATGGCGAAACACGTGTTTTAAGCAGAAGTAAATGCTGAAAATACGAGGTGTATTGTCCATGTGTACAGTTACAGATATGTATATTGCATGTCTGTTTCATTTGTAACAAATGCCTAATACGTGCATAACGTATTGATATACTAAACTTTTTTGTATATTTACCGCCATCTGGCTCGTGTTAATGGACTACACTTATACGTATTTTTTCGCTTATGTACTAGCATAGCTAGTCAAGCGAAAGGTCGCCTTTTTCGGCATAGTCTCTTTCGTCCGTCAGATGTCACTTATTAAATAGTGCAACCTTTTAGGACGAAATTTGCTATATCTTGTAGGCGATTTCAGCGTAAATGTATATACAGATACAAATCTGTTCTTAAAAAGACTTGTATCATTTGTATTACATTGCTTCACTAGCTTGTCTGACGACGTCTATAGATTGCAGAAACACGTGTCTTAAGCAGAAGTAAATGCTGAAAATACGAGGTGTATTGTCCATGTGTACAGTTACAGATATGTATATTGCATGTCTGTTTCATTTGTAAGATATTTATATGCTAATTCTATGTGATATCCACGAACTGCTCCATTTTCGAACAAGCTCATTTCGCGTCTAATACTAGTTACCAGCCCCGATTCATTTTGTACTTCAGGATCTGGGCATTCCATGCTCTTATTAATTTCCAGCTGTAACCTTTCCTTTAGTGTCAATTGGGGTTGGGAGGTGTGTTGGCTCATCATCTGTTTGTGATCCTGATCTTTTTTCATCTTCCGTGTCATCTCGACTATTTAGGCTTTTAACAATACTCTTTATTTGCGCCCTCAGTAAAGCATGTGTAGGAACTGGAAATAAGTCAAGCCATTCCAAATACGATAATAACCGATTTTCATAATCTTTTCGTGGATTTTGTAAATACTTCAACACACCAGTTAAATCGTCATTTCGTCGTTGCTTTATACGTTCCACTAAGGATGTTTTCATTTTATTGACGAGTGCTGAGTTTTTGCTAGACAAGTGTTTTATAAGAAATTTCAAAGCAGCATCAGCTGTGCATAAATTTGCATCTCGTCGACAGATTGCTTCTACTGTTAATTTAATTGGGGTCAGCACATCAACAATTTTATTTACCAAGTCAAAATCAGCATCTTCTAAACGGATTGGATGATTGAGATCTATAAGAGCTTTTTGAATGCAGGTTTTGAAAAGAGAAAATCGTTCCAGCATGGTTAAAAGATTATTCCACCTGGTTTTACAGTCCAAAAGAAGCGACAGCGATTTTTCATATTCAATCTTCACATATTTTTGAAGTACTGTTTCATTTTTCAATGGTGATCTTTTGAAATAAACTACAACTTTGCGGATTTTCTTTATCAGATCATTAATGTTTTCATCTTTCGTTAACTCTGGTATGTGTTCTCGCGCAAGTTCATTTTGTCACATTAAGATTAAACCTGATTCTGGACAGTCTAAATCTTCTAAATTGTCATCATCATCGATAGTCGTTCATATAATCAGCAGTCACAGCTGGTTCATTTATAGTATCATCTGAGTCTGAGGTAGGGCTGTCTTGCCTGTCTTGAAAATAATTCTTTATTTTATAAAGCACATCACAGACGGCCAAATTGATACCATGTGCGAGACACAGTTGTTGTTCAGTGCAAACAAGCTATACCACCTTTATCCTAACGTTCGGTCCATCGGTTACAGTAGCCACGATATCAGTTTCCAGGGAAATATCAAATTTACTTAGACGCTCTTTCAATATACGAAGACAATTTTCAGCTGTCATACTTCCATGAATAGGAACGAGTCCTAAGATCCAAATTTTTTTATATGAATGAACGTTAACAGCCATGTATCGTTTATTGGACGTTAATGTCCACTCGTCGAAAGATAGACTGAATCTTTCACCTGCATTTTTCAAATGTTTTAATTCTGCAATTACTTGCTTTCTGATTTTTTCACTGTAATTCATAACACGCTTTCGAATTGTTACGACTGATTTTGTTAAATCCGTGTATTTCGCTAAGAGCAATTTTCTCAAATCGTCTGAAGTTATGAATACACTGAATCGAAATCCATCTAATCCAATCATTCTTGCCAAAACATCATCCAGGCTATCGTCGGCACTTTTAGTAAAATAATCTTCTGGCTTTCGTTTAGCTGGCGGCGGTGCTGTGTTCAGATTTTCAGAATCTTGACTTGTTGAAGCTGTTAAACGATTAACGTCAGCTAAAATCTTAATGTTATGTTTTGATAACAAATGTGTATGTAAGCCCTTAGTCGATCCAACCAAAGTATTGAGAATGGCAGGGTATCATTACATTTAGCACTATTCCCGTCTTTCGTAACTAAAAAATAACTCCGCGCTGACGACGTATCACTGTTTTTTTATGTTAAACAAAGTCTCCCGCCATTTAAAATAACTTCTTCAGATAATTGACTTTTAAATTTAAATGACGTAACCTGCGTAACCTTGTCGCTGGTAGAATAATAAATGACAAAAGTAAATCCTAATAAGCTTATTTATACTTTCGTACAGGGAATCCTTAACATTATTATGATATGTCATATGAGGTGATCGGGTGATTCCCTTGTTGGCCAGTTTGGGGATTTATATTAAGAGTATTGTATTGAAGTATGCCGGGCGGGGAAGTCCCTTCTAAGTTACATATTATTTGGGCTGTACCTGTGTAGTTCTTTTATCGTACGGCGTATTTAAGGTTGATTTTTGTCTGTATGTAATAAGTGCCCTTAATATAATCTAGGTAAGGTCATTGCCAAGGCGCAACGGATTACGGAATGCAACCCCGAAGAACCCGAGATTAGCCAAGTAAAGTCCCGAGATTCAAAACCTGGCCGGATCCCGGGATTGTATTCTCTAGTAAAGGAGTATTAATATTAACTAGCAATACTTTCCCAAGGTTCTCTTCTGTAAAATTTGTTCTCTTTGAATGAAATATATCCCCGTAGATAGAAAACGTCCTTTCTTCATCGCAACTGGTTGTAGGTGCATACTGGAAATATTCATTTATTTCAGCGAATTTAGCAGTTATATTTTGAGGCATTGTCCCTATACACAATTCAGTCAGATATCGTGTTGGAATGTAGGAAGTTGAAAAATAAAATTGAGTGAAATTCAATAACATTTTTCAGCGTTCAATACCCTTGCGTGGCTGTGAAGTTTTAAAAAAAATACTCAAATTTACTAAATTTATGTATCAATAACATTCAGTCATCATCTTGAACTTTTACGTACAGTTTCAGGAGTTATAGTGGTCGTTTCTGGTTCAATTGTAAAAATCAGTAATCATAAAAATAACATTTACATGTTTGCTAGTAAACGTGTACTTAATATCAGACATAAAATTGATTTTCACAGTCGAGCAAAGATGGCGCAAGGAACGTTGCAGGTCCAAAAGTTACTATCTAATATAAACAATCGTTACGAAAAAAGACCTGCAATAATTCGAAAGAGATATTGCTATTTCGTCGTGACAACGCACCGTCACACAACAGTGGATTTGTTCGGAAAAAAACTGGATGAATTACGATTTTAGGTTGACCCTTTAAATTTCCACTTATTTCCAAATTTCAAGCTGTTTCTCGTCAGAAAGAAATTCAAGACAGACGAGGAAGTTATTATAGGAGCAAAGCAATATTTTGTCGACCTTGATACCGATGCTTATAAAACTAGTATAATAGGATTAATTAAAGTAGAAGCAATGCAAATTAATAAACAAAAATTTTCAAATAAATTATTAAATGACAAAACAGAGCTTAATTCCTCCCCTCTGTGGAATTTATTTCCTATTTTTGATTGAAATATTTTGTTAGATATGTGTCACTTATAATATAATTTATGTTATCTATATGTATCCCTTATACTAAAAGAGGCGGGTAAAAATATTTCGGTTTCCAATTTCTGAGAATACCATTAAGTCATAAAATAAAAAATATTTACGTTTATATAAAATGTTTTATAGTACCGCTTGTTATATCTGAAGAAACCGTTGTACGGTGAAACAGCTGTTATATAGTCATTATTAAATATTATTAAATAAAGTGTAAATCTAATACAACATTGTGTGTTTTTGTCATTTAATTAAAGTATGTTATAAAATTTAAAAAATCGGTTGCTATAATTCAAGTGTTTAATTTTACGAAATATGAGTAAAATAGTAAAATTAAACAAAATCTCAAATCTGGCTCCTTATTCTGACCATTAAAAAATAATGGCTATTTTTTAATTTTCCCGCAGTCAAATTGACAAACTTGTGAATTGAAAAAAGTCGAATTTTATTATTGAAAAGTCGCAATAAAAAAATAACCAGATGAAAACATTATTTTTTTTACTTAAAAATATATCTCGTTGAACAACAACCCCGTTCTATTAAAGATTTCCAGTATTTGTTATCCAACATCCTAAAGTTGTCCCCTAGTAATTGACTGTAGAATTTAACGTTGTGAAAGTCTGTTGACATTTCTGCTCGTGGTTCCTAGTTATATGAACGTCCTTATCTCTTTATGGGTATGTAGCTCCTTACGCTTGTCATATTTATATTTAGATCTGTGCATACAATCAATATATACTAAAATAAATGTATATAGTGTACAAGCAGTAGTAATATCTAAACGAACTTCGGCAATTATCGTATAGTTATACTCGTATACTCGTGGGAGTTACTTTGCTGAACTTCACCACCATTGTTTTATTTTATTACATAAAGACAAGGATATCTATTTGTTTTTTGATTCCACAATATTATTGTGGATTTCACGCGATAACTTGGCACTTCACAGAGTTACTTGCCAACATTTTTGTATACTAAATGAATTCCGATGGTCTTTTCGACTTTATTTGATTCATCTGACACATCTCCGAGATAACATCTGTCATATCTCAGCGGAGATCAAGACAATTCACGGTTGCTTGATAGTAATTGTTTTGTTGATAATACACGCTTTAAATTTCTAATGATAACAATGATAACAAAACAGGGCCCAAAACTGAACCTTACGGTACCCTTATGTTAATAGACAGAAATTTTGTATTAAGTATGTATATAGACTAATGTCGTTGGTAAAATCAGTTAGCGTAAGTCTCTATACAAGGACATTAACCTTTAGAACAGGGATGCACAGACTTATAAGGAACAGCGGCCACTCGGGAAAATTATAAGCCAAGAACGGGCCACTACAAAGAATACTTATTAACACAAATATTTTTATTTTTAAATAGTATGAATTACTACAAATGATAAAAATAAAAGAACATTCAAAAATGTTTGTTGTAATTATGTAATCGTAATGTAATCTAATCATTGCAATGTAATATTTAATGTTTTATTATTTTGATGCATGACATTGCGTTGACCTAACAATTTTGTTTATGTTTGGCATGTTTGATATTACTTGTCGCCACACGTAAAATTGCTTCCAGATTTTCATTTGCCAGACGGTTCCGATTTTTTGTTTTGTTAAGTTTCATCACTGAAAACGTTTGCTCACAAATATACGTCGATTCAAATAAGCTTACGCATTTCAATGCATTTATTCGCAACTCTTCATAAGCGGTTTTGTCAACGCAACGGTAAAAGTTGAGTAAATTACCTTCATTAAACTTGTTTCGTAAATTATCATCATTTTGCATGTCTATCAATTCTAGCTGTATTGATTCCGGTGCATTTTCGGGTGAAATGTTGAAAGGATTGCTGAAAATGTCTAATAGAGGTTTAACTTTTTTGAAGTCTAGAAAACTATCATGAAAAGCTTGTATTAAAGTATCAATTTTTTCAACATAAGCGAAATTGACACCAGTTTTATTGAATTTCTCCATAATTTTTTTGTAGTTAGGAAAATTGCTGTAATTGTATGAATTGATTTGTGTCCTGAAAAGACTCAATTTGCATTGAAAGGACGAAACATGAGAGTATAACGGCGAAATCAATTGATTTTTGCCTTGGAGTCGCGTATTTAAGACATTCAAGTGATTTGTGATGTCTACAAGAAACGCTAAGTCACAAAGCCAATCAGGGTTGTCGAGTTCGGAGACGTCCTTTTTCTTTTTCGCCAGAAATATTTTGATTTCTTCAATCAAGTTAAGAAACCGCTCTAGTGACAACCCACGGCTTAGCCACCTTACTTCAGTGTAAAACAGGAGATCACCATATTCGCTTTCAATATTCTCGAGAAATTGTGTGAATTGTCGGTGATTGAGACCTCGTGATTTTATAAAGTTTACAGTAGGTACTACAACTTTCATCACATTTTCAAATCCCAATAATTTTGAACAGAGGGCCTCTTGATGTATAATGCAATGAAACTGCATTAATTCCTTGGTATCTATGTTATTAGTTTGTAAATACTCTTTTAACATAGTTATTATCCCAGATATACTTCCAACTGTTGAAGGTGCTCCGTCAGTCGTAATTCCAGATAATTTGGTTAAATCCAAACCCATTATAAAACATTTTTCCAGATGAGCTTTGAGCATGTCACTCTCCTTGGTTTGACTTGTTAAAGAACTCATACCAATCAGTTCTTCATTCACTTCAAAATTTTGCGTTACACCTTGTAAAAATATTAAGAGTTGAGCAGTGGAACTTATATCTGTAGATTCGTCGAGTGCTATAGAAAAATACTCAAAACTTTTCGATTTCGTAGCTAATTGCTCTTCTATATTAGCTGCTAATGTGGTAAGTCTTCTTTGAACAGGCATCCGATTTAGTTGAATTTTCTCAAGTCTCTTTGCATCTTTCGGACACATTTTTTTGCGGCGATATCTAAACACTGCTTAACAAACTCACCATCTTTAAAAGGCCGACAAGTTTTCGCTATTATTCGAGATATTTCAAAGCTAACTTCAGTAGCTGTTTCAGCATCTTGAATTGGTTTTGTAAACATAGTTTGCTGGCCTATTAGTTCCCTTTGTAAATTGGAAATTTTTTGCGTTTGATTTTCGCCGGTTAATTTGGTAAAAGTATGATGCTGGGTTTCATAATGCCTTTTCACATTGTATTCCTTCGGAATAGAAACACTACTCTTGCATATTAAACAGACACTTTTGTTATGCGATGAAATAAAAAAGTATTTTTTGGTCCAAATATCTTGAAACTGTCGATTTTCATCTTCAACCTTACGACTACGTTTTGTACTTGGGCCTGGTTTATCCATATCAAAATTGATATTATATTGTTACGTAGGTAGATGCCAAGTTCGAACAACGAAATATTTATTCTTCACAGATTACAATTCAAACAATATAACGTTCGCTTGACCGTAGTTAAAACTTAACTGCCCCGATAGCGGGCGATGCGTTGTATTTATACCTAACATCGAGAACTTACCACATTGTTCGGGGATAATGCCGACGTGTTTCGGGAATTTTCGAGTAATCTAGTTGGTTCGACAGATTTCTAGTCTCGTAATAATATGCTTGGAACGACGAGGAGCATACCTGTCCTACTTAGTAAACCAGAACAAGAAAGTAGTAGGTATTTAAAGATACATATCTCACTAACAATTACAAAAAGTTAGAATAAAATAAAAAGTTAAGAAATATTGATTTGAATGGATTTTTACCTACTTTTGTAGTTTTTCGAACAATTTTTAAAATTCGTTGGCGGGCCGCATAAATATCGACAGTGGGCCGCATGCGGCCCGCGGGCCGCGGTATGTGCATCGCTACTTCAGAAGTATATTACTTATTCAGTTCCAAATTATTAGAACTTAGGTGGTTGCAATGTAGAAATATACTTCGACGTTTACCAAAATAAAAAAAAGGAGCATTTTTACGATTTGACGAAAGCTTCAAGGAGGAACAAGAAAAATTACTCGGTACTACTTTTGGCGAATTCATAGAAATTCAATAGTAGCTTCTTCACATGTTTGTATATCAATTAGTTTACTTCAATGTATGACGACACAGTTGTCATATACAATAATTAAAAAATAAAAATTAGTAAAAGATTCTAACAATCTGCATCTTTATTATTAATGGATATTCACATATTCAATCAAAGAGATAGTCCTGGAACTAGTATAGAAGCCAAACTTTTTCTTACATTCGAATTCTCCAACAAACTACACCTGTTTTCCCACATCTGTTTTCGTGAAATCGAATTTTCTACTACGGTCGCATTAAAAGTCAAATATATACAGTACACCCAGCTTAGCACAGAATGTATGTGTATATTTGAGTGTTTTAAAATTTAAATTGCAAAACGTTATGCATGATTTCAAGAAACTGTGCTTTTTATAAAAAGAAAGTGCGTTGTTACCATATTTTGTTATTTATGTAATAGAACATGTAGGCCATACATGTAATCTTAATATATCTATTATTCTGCATGTAATATAGAAAGGGCAGGCAAAAGTAGTTTTCAGATATACTCCAAAGTGTTTGTATACGAGGGACAAGCTAAAATTATTAAGAATAAAAAAGACGGTTAATATTTTCTAGGATTTTATTTTAAATATGCTCAAAGTAATTCACTCCAGCAATGATACACTTGACCATTCTTTCTTTTCACTGTTTAAAAGCTTCTAACAAATCTTCTTTCGGAATACCTTCAAAATAAGCTTGAACTGCGGTATCGATCTTATCTTCAAACGAAAACCTTCTACTCCGCAAATTGTATTTAAGCCCGAAAAATAGCCAAAAGTCACAAATGGCTAAATTAGGGTGTCATATTTTTTCCGAACAAAAACTGGAGAGTTAAAACTTCCGTATCAGACGATGCATTATCATGGTGGGCCATAATTTCCTTGCCTGGAATGCATACATAAATTCTCAAATAAATTTTACAGCTTTACAAACACACATCAAACAGACCAATCACGCTTTCAATTTCGATAAAACCTCAATAATTACATCTCAAAAAAAGGCAAAAAATATATTAGAAAGCATCAACATACAGAAAAATACAGATTCCATAAACGACAGAACAGACACAAATAACTTATTTACAATATACCTACTCATTTTATAACAACCCCCGTGTATGACAATATAAATAGTGCAAAAATAAAATTTTTAAGAAACACATGTCCGAAAACAGTTCAAACCATGATGGTGATACTGCCCACATTCCACCTGTCAAATAACGATAGTAAACAGATGATCCGAATACGGTCAAATAAGACACACAAATTAGTTTTATTTGAAATTTTGAAATGCAACCATTTAATGAGTACAGTGCAATATATTAATAACACAATTCTAAGTACATTTATTTTAACATTACTCTCATCATTTTAGCACTTTAATAAATATTACAGTTGTGAAAAAGGTTGTATATATAGAACCGAAACGTAAGCATAAATTATATATTGTTTTAATTACAAGAAACAGTTATATTTTTATCTAGTATATTTATATATATATATATATATATATATATATATATATATATATATATATATATATATATATATATGTATATATAAGGTAAACTTAATAAGTCGGCGATTAAAGGTCTGGTTCATTACTTCAAAGTATATATATTTAAAACAACCCTACATGTTTCGGCAATGATGCCTTTGTCAAGGGAATACAAAATATAAATGACAGAATATCTATGTATTCTGTCATTTATATTTTGTATTCCCTTGACAAAGGTATCATTGCCGAAACATGTAGGGTTGTTTTAAATATATATACTTTGAAGTAATGAACCAGACCTTTAATCGCCGACTTATTAAGTTTACTTTATCATACCAAGGTCACGAAGATATTATATATGTATATATATATATATATATATTTATTAATCACTGTTTCGCGTAGTAACGTGAAAGTAAATATTATTTAGCAAAAGGCTCAAGGGAGAATTTTTTCAATTAAAAATTAATTAATTTGCAACAAATGCCAACTACAGGCAAAATATTAACATCTGCTTCCCTAAAGTGATTAGGGCTTCCAAAATGTATTTTGTAGCACAGCCCTTGACAGCTCAAGTGGTAGAGCGATGGTCCGACAAACCATGGACGTAGGTTCCAATTCTGCTTTAGGGCAAATTTTTTTCAATTAAAAATTCGAATGATTAGCGTCATAAAATGTAGAAAACAATATATATATATATATATATATATATATATATATATATATATATATACGAATTATATTGAATTTAATTGGAGTGAGAAATGAGAATTATTCAAATCTCATCTCACATGCAATTGTCGCTAAATTTGTGCAGTTGATTCTACAATCTGACAAGATTACTCCTGCCGAAGAATGTAGACGCAAACACGTTGCGACGTTAGTCATCCACCTGTGCGGATAATGAACACGTCTACATTCTTCGGCAGGAGTAATCTTGTTAGATTGTAGAATCAACTGCACAAATTTAGCGACAATTGCATGTGAGATGAGATTTGAATAATTCTCATTTCTCACTCCAATTAAATTCAATATAATTCGTATATATACACGAAAGTATACAAACAAAAATCATGTCTTGTCTGAATATCGTGTACTGACGATCTGTAACGACAGTGAAATATCGATATCTGTACGTTTCTGGACGGATGTGGTTTTTTTTTCATATATACATATATATAATAAGACCAGGAGTCTTTGCCGTTAGAACATGTATGGAAAGGATAATCATCTTTTTGGGGAATCCAGCAAAATTAAACTCTATTACTTAAGTCTGTTCTTTATTTTTTTATCCCAATATTTCGCACAAATTCGCATGCTTCCTCAGGGGATCAAAATGTGAACTTATTTTTTTTTGGAGAAATTACTCGTCTTAATATTCATATGTTTGTAATATTCTAAATTAATACAACTAATGTCAACGGACGTACACATAGTTATTTCGAAATTACATTTAAAAAACAGGAGAACTTTGTGACAAGAACATGTGTTTGTGCAATTACTTCTTTTGTTCGTCAATATTGCACATGTGGCTTTCTTTTAGATGTGTTTGTCCGGCTTTTAAAATGTAATTTCGAAATAACTATGTGTACGTCCTTTGACAATAGTTGTATTAATTTAGAATATTACAAACATATGAATATTAAGACGAGTAATTTCTCCAAAAAAAACAAGTTCACATTTTGATGCGAAAAATTGGGATTAAAGAAATAAAGAACTGACTTAAGTAATAGAGTTTAATTTTGCTGGATTCCCAAAAAACGATTATCCTTTCCATATATATATATATATATATATATATATATATATATATATATATATATATATATATATATAGATGGTAAACTTAATAAGTCGGCGATTAAAGGTCTGGTTCATTACTTCAAAGTATATATATTTAAAACAACCCTACATGTTTCGGCAATAATGCCTTTGTCAAGGGAATACAAAATATAAATTTATTATTTATCTATAAAAATACAAGATTAACATGAAATTTGAAAACACGCTTTTAATTTACCATTTGTAAAATATCTTGTCGATTTTCATTTAAATTCCTGTTGTCTTGACCATTACCCGGCTTAGTAAACGATCCATTCTCGACCAAATTTCTGTCGAGATCTAGAAAAATGGTACGATGAGGCTGTTGTCGTTCTGGATATAATTGTAGATATCTTGTACTCGCTACTCTTGAATTTCGGTTCGAAGAATAAAAAATATTATATATTTTTTATATCCTTCACAAAGGCATCATTGCCGAAACATGTAGGGTTGTTTTAAATATATATACTTTGAAGTAATAAACCAGACCTTTAATCGCCGACTTATTAAGTTTACCATATATATATATATATATATATATATATATATATATATATATACATATACATATTAATCACGACATTTTTAACGTGTGAACAACACTGTAACCAGGGAATTTATTTTAGTTACAATAACATAACGTATAGATATATTTTTGAATATATCCTTTTTTCTTACCACCCCATTTTTTACAACCGGATAAGGGCCAAACGTAGAAATAGGAAAGATTTGTTTTCACATACGTATTATGCAGACATGCGAGTGAAAAAATCAGGTTGAAATTTTACAGTTTTAGTTGTTGTTAAAAATTTAAGGTTCATGTGCTGTTTCTGAGTTACTAGTGACAATTATGTGTAAAGTAATTAATAAGACCGCCAGCGCTTAACTCTACTGTAAGTTTTCTTTTTTCAACATATTAGTATAGGAGTAAAGTGTATATTGTAATTATATAGCTTCTCCCGATGAAGTCTTTAATAAATTGACGAAATATTGAGATAAGAACATTTGAGTTTTAATGTAAACAGAACGATAACCGTAATATTAATGAATTTATATATATATATATATATATATATATATATATATATTAAAAATAATAGACTTTTTTTTTTTTATTGACACGGCCAATAAAATAAATAAGAAAAATAAAATTCTTATAAACACTAAATATATATATATATATATATATATATGTATATATATATATATATATATATAAAATCAAAAAAATTAATCATTTTAAGCGTATTTAATAATAATTTACTCAACGAAAATCTTTCGCACACTAACAGGATTTCTACTAACGTATCACAAGCTTTTATGTATGTATTTTTTTATCTACTTTGCCGTAAAAGTTCTTGAAACATAAGGAAGATAAACGATCAAAGTAATCCGTTACGAAACTTGTTCGAAGCGCAATACTTAACGTCTGGAGCCTATACACGTGATGGGTTAACATAAAAAGTTTTCTGGATTTTATTAATTTTACGCTATTCAAATATAAGACCCTCCATTAAATATTATGTGGCATAGTTTACATTTAAACGAATCGAAGTTTGTGAAATTGGAGATTTTCACATTTACATATAACCATAAAATGGAAATGGATGTAAATAGTATTAGGTTTTGAAATAAGAAGGCAATCATGCCATGGTTTAATATCATCTAAAATATACATTATATTATTATTATTATTATTACTAGGTATTTTATTATAAACTGTGTCTCATTTCAAACTATAGAATTTGAATTGCGCGCCATTTGTGTTCCGTGAAATAGAGGGCGCCAATATTTAGCAGCTGTCATCTAAAAACCGTAAGGCATCAATATGGTGCGTTTAACAGTTGAACAACGAATACTTTGTGTATAATTCTTTTATGAAAATGGACGATCATTTACAATTGCATTAAGGAAAATTCGCAATAGATTAGTAAGAAACTAGGCTCCTGCTAGGTTTACAGTTCGTCCCTCAATCAAGAAATTTGAAGAGACTCATTTTGTTAGTGATAAGTAGAGCAGACCAATTTCCATGCGCGCCATGTGCGCCGATGTGAGGATAATTGTATTGCATCAGAACTAATAAAAAGCATTCAGTATGTGTTTGGTACTTGCTTAGACTGCATGTAAGTGTAAGCATACCTAATAAAATGTCGTCGACACATAAATCTAGAAAACGACCGTTGTCAGACGAAGTGAATAAGTTTATTATGGATTTCCCGGACTTAATATACGATGGCTCAAAAATTAAATGTTTAGTGTGCAATACATATCTAATGTGTTGGTCAAAAACACATTGTAAAGAACACGTAAGCAGTTCAAATCACAATAATAACAAAAATTGATCGACAACAGTTTATACATGAACTATCTGTAACTATGATTGTGTGTACACTGCCGTTTACCTTGTTAAGTAATGATTCATTTATTTCATTTTGGAATAAATACGCGAATCAAACATTACCGAGCACGACAACGTTACGAAGGAATTTACCATCGGTGCGTAAACAGGTTGAAAATAAAATCAAAGCCGAACTGAAAAATAAAAAACTGTGGTTATGTGTGGACGAAACAACTGACAGCAAAAAACAATCTGTAGTTAGTGTGATGGCGCGTGATATGGAACCAAATAAACCAACGTCTTCAATTTTATTAGCTTCCAGACGACTAGAACAATGTAATGCCGAAAAAAAGGTGTTATTAGATACTTTTGAAAAATTTAAACTTTCGAAAGACCAAGTATTAATGTTTATGACCGATGGTGCCGCAACCATGTGTTCTGTAGGCCGGTCTCTTAGAAAATATTGTCCTAACTTGTTACATATTACTTGCAAACTCCATGCTCTACACCTTGTGGCAGAACAGGTTCGTAGATGTTATCCAGAGGTGGATGCTTTAATATCGAGTACAAAGGCAGTATTCCTGAAATCTCCAAAACTTATTCGGAAATTTCACGAATTGTGTCGCCGCCATACCCGCGAGCCAACACGAATGACCGATTCTGACACGTCGGGGTACATGGTTACGGCCAGGGTTTTACTATTAGGAACATTTTGAACAAATTAAGGACGTGGTTTTATCAGTCGACCCGAAAGAAAGTGCAGCTATCAATACAAGCCAGAAAAAATTTCAAGATGCCCAGATTAAAATGGATTTACAAAGTATTCGTGAGAATTACTTCGGACTAGAAGAAGCAATAACAAAATTAGAAAATTCGTCGCTGCCGTTAGAGGAATCACTGCAAATCGTTAAAAATGTTCACGCACAACTGTGTGCTGTAGAAGACGGAAAAAGTGAAAGTGTTCTAATTAAATTTGAAAGTGTTTTAGACAGAAATGCAGATTTTGACACCTTAACAAGTATTTGAGAGGGCACGTCTACAGATGCGTTAAGTTGCTTAAAAGAGTATTTTGATTATGCGAATATAACATCACTAGATTAAGAACGCTCGTTTTTCGAATATAAGCATATTTTTTCCTCACGGCGGACATGTTTTTCAGAAATAACCTTAGAAACGCACCTGATGTTGAAAATATACAATCGAGTTTCTCCAGTTTGTCAATCCTTGGAAGACGCTTAAAACGGTAAGTGTTTTTTTAAATCCTCTGTCGTGCACACAATCACTGATTTCATACATTTTCCATTTTATTTATAGATATATACAATGCTGCTATAATATGTACTATTCTTATTTTTCGTGTGTTTATGCATATTACTTTAATAGCAGAAAACCAAATGTATATTTAATTATTTCTGATAGAATAAATGTCTCTACATCTATACTTATATCGGTAACAAGCTCATGTTGCGTCCCTATTCTATCGCATATTCTAATATATTACGAATTACACTCCTATGGCGCGCACGGAAATTGGTCTGCTATAGTAATGAGTCATCTATTCAACATTCATATTAGCTAAAGAACAGCGATTTGACGTGCTCCGTAAGAACTGTCGTTGTAATAATGAAGAACTATTTCTTTTTATTTCTTGGATGACTTCTGGCAAATTTGCTTGCCAACTCGACTGATTGGTATAGCACAATTTGTTGTTGTATAACAATCAGTAGAGTTGACCCTACGAACGAAGGGGTATAGCAGATGATATAGTCTGGGGAATGTCAGTCAACTATCGTTCTTCTGGCCAAGGATATATGCCGTTTGTACGATTGTCTTTATTGTGTTAGGAGTTTTGTGTAGTTCAGTTTAATAATGTCGCAATTGGGAACGTCAATAAAGCGACAATCCGTTCACAAAATCACATGCTTGTTTTATAATTGTATTTAAAATATGTTAGTTTACGTAAGTGTGTAAGTGTAGTACATATTATAATTATTGTAGTGATTCTAATACAATCTTATTTACTTATAATGTTCCTATTGAAGTTTAATATGTAATTAGGCAATAGGATAGAGGAAAATAATTTAGAATTAAACTTACAGGACAATTCGTTAGATTACACATTCCTGCGTTTTCTTAACTTTCTAAAAATTGTTTTAAATTTGATAGCTGATTCTTATGTGTTTTTGGGCGCTAAATCCAAATATGAACTCAATTTTTCTCCATCACGTAAGGATTTTTCACAAAAAGGCTTCAAATTATATTTTTTAAAAATTAAAAATAATTTTTAGTTACATTTTGAATTTATTTACAAATATAAATTACTTACAAATATCATTAAATCTAATGAAAAGAAACAGTAAAATACTATATATATCTTTACAAGTCCTTATAATATCTTTTTCTTTGTCTTTCCATACTCCTTTTTGTGCTTTTTCTTCTGTAATCTCGTAGTGGACCATCCATTTTTAACATCCAACAATAATCAGCTATCATGCTTATATTCCATCTTCCTTGGTATCTTCTCTCCATCTCTTTTAGGTCTTGGTGGAACCTTTCGCCCTGCTCCTCACTTACTGCACCAAGATTTTCAGGTAAGTAGTCGAGATGCGAATCCAGAAAATGCACCTTCAAACTCATGTTACAGCTTAAGGTTTTAAATTTTTCTAACATATTTTGCACAATATTTTTATAATCTTCATGTTTTTTGTTGCCAAGAAAATTTGTAACCACATTTTTAAAGGCTATCCATGCTTGTTTTTCTGCTTCCTCCATTTTAGATTCAAAATTTTCATCTTTCATAAGCTTTCTTATATCCGGCCCTACAAAAACACCCTCCTTTATCTTTGCTTCTGACAAGCGAGGAAACTGGCTGCAAAGATACTTGAAGCACTCTCCATCTTTTTTTAATGTCTTCACAAATTGTTTCATTAACCCTAGTTTTATATGTAATGGAGGAAGCAAAACTTTGCTCGGGTCTACTAAACTTTTTCTTTCAATGTTTTTCATTCCAGGTTGTAAGGTTTGTCTTGGTGGCCACATCTTTTTACAATAGTGCTGCTTTCTATCATGACTATCCCACTCACACAAAAAACAAGGATATTTAGTATAACTGCTTTGTTGTCCAAGTAACAAACAAAGAACTTTCAAATCACCACAAATTGTCCAGCCTTGATCCTTGTAACGGATTTTAATTAAAAGTAGCTCAAGATTTTCATAACACTCTTTTAAATGAACTGAATGTCCCACTGGTACAGAAGCATATTTACTTCCATTGTGTAGAAGAACGGCCTTAAGGCTCCTTTTTGAAGAGTCATTAAAGAGTCTCCATTTAGAAACATTATATTCTACGTGGAATTGTTCCATGAGCCCGGGTACATCATTACAGAAAACTAGTGCATCTTCTTTGGAATAATATCGAGCAAACTCTTTTCCTCTGTTCCTAAACCAGTAAAATGTTGTGCTAGGTGCTAACAAATTTTTTTCTTTCAACCTTGAGCCTAAAAGCTCAGCTGAGTCCTTAGGAAGGTTTAAGTCCCTCACCAAATCATTTAATTCAGATTAGTCAAACAGTTTTGGCTCATTACTTCCAGTATCATAGTAATCACTTCCCTCATCCAGTTCACTTGCGCATGTACGTGAAACCATTTCGTCATCAGATACATCATCTAATGTATCTGGTAGTGAAGGAACAGGTACTTCTGGTCCATGAGGTATAGGACGTGTTGCGGATCGAAGGTTTGGGTAAACGATGTCCTTTTTGTTTTTTAAATTGAATCCGTGTGCTACACACGAACAAAAATAACAATCATCGCTATGATTGATCGGTTCTCTCCAAACCATAGGCACTCCAAGGCGAAAAGACTGTTTTTTTCCTTGTGACCACTGGCGAAGCTCTTCAACACACACCGAACAAACCTTATGAGGAGCCCAAGGTTAGTCTTGGTCTCCTAATTTCACACCAAAATATGCAAAATATACTTTTTTTTACAAAATCTGTAATGTTTCTTTGTTGTTTTTTTACTGTAAACTTTCCACAAATATAGCAGAAGGAGTTGGGTACATTGACACAGCCTCCTGATGCCATTGGAATTTAATTTTAAAAAACTCGTAAAATAAAAATTAAATTAACTCAGCAACTAATCACAAATGTCAACTAATTACACAAATTCACACCACAGTTGTAAAGAAGATATTGAATGAACTAACTGTTTTGTCTAGAATAGCAATATGTTTGTAGTGGAGGTGGGGAGGTAGACATGCAGGAACAGGAAGATGATGAGTCATGTCTTGCGACATGCTCAATTATTTCTATTTGTAACTTATTTATCATAAATCTAGTGTATGTTTATTCAGAATATCAACTTCTTGCATCATCATAAGTAAAAAAATTATAATAGTTTATTTAAACAACGGTTTAACAAAATTGTTCTTTTCAAAAAGACTAATACATGCAGATAGGTCAAAAAAACCCCAGATTGTAAAAAAACCTTACGTGATGGAATTTTTTAAATAATTTTACCATTTTCAGCACCAAAAAATCTATTGAAATCACTGTATAAAATCCAGACAATTTTACCATCGCAGGCCTGTGTTATTAGTCAAATACGAAACTGAATAATTGAGGTAGAATACATTTCTAGAGGCATTTGCAGTGAATACCTCTGTATTTAATTCGCTGCGAACGATGTAGGGGAGTGCTCAGGTAATGCTTACGACTCCTGTTTTATTTTGAAAATGCCCATCATTGATTTTCCATTAGCCCGACTCTCGTTGTTTACGGAATTCGACAATCGTCATTATTAAGTCCTAATTGGATAAAGACGTTCACGCAGGACAGTGAATTATTCACAATACAGGCTACTACGTATGTAAATGCATGGAAATTATGTTTCGAGCATATTGAAAGAGAAGATTTTTAAAATGAAATATATGCGGGAGGATTACTGAAAATATTTACTTAAGAATAATCATAATAAAGTTGTAAAACAAATCAAAACGATTTTCAAGACAAGCGTTTTTAAGTGATGAAAACAAAAGCGAACAGTTTGAAGTAAATATATAATGTGATATACAGGCTGATTCATTTTCGGCCCTCACCATGGGGATCTCTCTTATTATTGGAGATAGAGTATAGGTTTAAATTTGGCAAAGTTGTTAAATTTTGTGTTTGTTAAAAATTCGTAAAGAAAATAGACCTGTGACAAATGACCTTCGATATTAAAAAAAAAAACGCGAAAATCCCATTTTTTTCTTTTACCTGTAGCACTGATATTTGGCCTTGTAGAGGAAAAATAGAAACACATCCTTGTGGCCATTTGTAAACCTCTATCCAGTGGTGTACTCTAAATTTTTATACGACGTTTCGTTTCTTTCTGGCCATCATCAACTATCTAATTTCTTATAGGCGCCATATTGGATTTAGACATCTTCAGAAAGAGTTTTGTTTCTGATTTCAACCATGTACCACATGCTGACTATAGTTTTTGACATTAGGTTTTATTTGAAAGAATAAATTATAAGATTGGAATTTCAATCTGTCAAACATTTCATTTATTGTTCATTAATAATATAAAAATGTCATAAACTAACGAAGAGAAACGAGATATGATAAGTATTTTTTATTCTTCGAAACGAAATTCAACAGTAGCGAGTACAAGATAACAAAAACATTAATAAAAATACATAGTAAAGTAAACATTAAACAATTACAGTAAATGTTCAATTATCTGGCCATCTTCGGTAATGCACAATTGGGCACGCCTTCTGGCATTTTGTACTGCCCTTTGTATAGTTCTTCTAGGAACTGCATCGAAGGCATTCTGAAGTCTGTCTCGTAATTCTTCAATGTTTTGTGGCGCATCTACTTTATAAATATTATTTTTAACATATCCCCATAAAAAAAATCTAGCGGACTTAAATCAGGTGATCTCGCAGGCCATTCAACAACTCCCCTATTTCCAATCCAACGGTTTGCAAACTCTTGATTTAAGAAATTTCTAACAACAGCTGCATTGTGTGCTGGTGCGCCATCTTGTTGCCACCATAAATATTGTAATTGATTTAATGGGATATTGTCGTCAAGATAGTCAGATACGTATGTACGTAAAATGTTTAAATATCTTTCTCCATTTAAATGTTCTTCATACATAACTGGTCCTAAGAGACGATTTGCCAAAATACCCATCCAAACGTTTATTCCAAAACGATGTTGTGGTCTTCTAGCCCTGTTTTGTCGGGGATTTTGTACTGCCCAATAGTGCTCCGTATTTCTGTTGAACATTCCAGAATTTGTAAATTATATTTCATCTGACCAGATGATTTTGCTTAAAAAATTTTCGTTATTTTCTATCCTTCCCATTAACCAATTACAATATTCTAGCCTTCTCAAATTATCTCCAGGCAGTAAAGAGTGACTAACATGGATCCTGTATGGTTTAAACCTACTTTTATGTAAAGTTCTCCAAACTCTGGACTGGCACAAATTAATTCTGACGCTACTTCGCGTGTAGAAATTGATGGATTATTATTTATCTATAAAAATACAAGATTAACATGAAATTTGTAAACACGCTTTTAATTTACCATTTGTAAAATATCTTGTCGATTTTCATTTAAATTCCTGTTGTCTTGACCATTAGGCGGCTTAGTAAACGATCCATTCTCGACCAAATTTCTGTCGATATCTAGAAAAATGGTACGATGAGACTGTTGTCGTTCTGGATATAATTGTAGATATCTTGTACTCGCTACTGTTGAATTTCGGTTCGAAGAATAAAAAAATACTTATCATATCTCGTTTCTCTTCGTTAGTGTATTACATTTTTGTATTATTAATGAACAATAAATGAAATGTTTGACAGATTGAAATTCCATGGCTACCTTATTTAATCTTATAATTTATTCTTTCAAATAAAACCTAATGTCAAAAACTTCAGTCAGCATGTGGTACATGGTTGAAATCAGAAAAAAAGACTCTTTCTGAGGATGTCTAAATCCAAAATGGCGCCTATAAGAAATTAGATAGTTGATGATGGCCAGAAAGAAACGAAACGTCGTATAAAAATTTAGAGTACACCACTGGATAGAGGTTTAGAAAGGGCCACAAGGATGTGTTTTTATTTTTTCTCTACAAGGCCAAATGTCGGTGCTACAGGTAAAAGAAGAAAATGGGGTTTTCGCGTTTTTTTTTTTAAACAACGAAGGTCATTTGTCACAGGTCTATTTTCTTTACGGATTTATAACAAACGCAAAATTTAACAACTTTGCCAAATTTAAACCTATACTCTATCTCCAATAATAAGCGAGATCCCCATGGTGAGGGCCGAAAATGAATCAGCCTGTATACATAGTAACATTTTGGAGGACTTGTATAATTTGATAATTATTTGGTAACACAGTAGAACCATGTTAGTTTAGTGGTAGGTAGAGAATACAATCCCGGGATCCCGAATCCCGAGATCTCGGGCTCCCGGCCGGGTTTTGATCCCGTAAATCCCGGGACTGTACTGGCTAATCTCAGGATTTTTGGGATTGCCAGTTTGCATTCCGTAATCCGTTGCGCCCTGACAATGACTTTATCTAGATTATATTAAGGGCACTATAAAGACAAAAAAATCAACCTTAGGTACGCCGTACGATAAAAGAACTACACAGGTACAACCCAAATAATATGTAACTTAGAAGGAACTTCTTCTTCATGTCCTACTTGTGTGAGGTTTAATGTTATATTATTAAACTTAAACCTCACACAAGTAAGACATGGTATAGTTTTCAAAAAGCAAAATATAAATGTAATAGTTCCTAGAATTTTAATTGGGTCAACTACCTGATTTAACGCTGTATATTGTATGTATCTTTAGTCTTAAGTTGAATTTGAAGAAGCTATTGTGTTAACGAAACAGCTGTCATTATTTTATTAATAAAGTGTAAATCTAAAACATCTTATGTGTGTTTTTATTTATTTTTAATCTTAATGTCACAAAATGAACTTGCGCGAGAACACAGTGGCAATAAAAGTTAGATGCAGTTTTCAATAGAAATCCAAATTTAATAATATTGTGGCAATTGTGTATGGGGACAATGCCACAACATCTAACTGCAAAATACGCGGAAATAAAAGAATATTTCCAGTATGCACCTATAACCAGTTGCGATGTAGAAAGGACTTTTTCTATTTACAAGGATGTATTTCATTCAAAGAGAACAATTTTTACAGAAGAGAACCTTGTGAAAGTATTGCTAGTAAATATTAATAATCCTTTACTCAACTTGAACTACAAAATGAACAAATAAAAATGTATTTCGTATTTTGTAGCCGTATATATACCCGTTTAATTATTGTATAATACTGTATAAGTATACTTTATAAGTATAATTATATAAATAAAATTAAAATTTTAAAAATACTAAGGTTTAATAGTACGCTCGTGGGTGATAAGTCATCAACCTCTAGTGGCCGATCTCTAATTATTACACATACCGTTGGTCTAGCTTTTTCAATGACGATGAACAATGTTCAATGTCAGTCGCTTGAAGTATGCAGTTTGATCAACTATGTTTTCCATGCTCACTAGTAAGACAACCTATAAAATTATTCGTTTTTGCTCAAGACGGAATAACTAGAAATACAGTGTATCCAAAAGCTTTTCAATAAAAGAATTAAAAATAGAAATATAATGGACGGATGGGAAATCCAATCACATGGGTAGATAACGAGATCTAGCATAAGAGTGGATTTAACGGACGGGTGTCAGTGACTTCCAGGTGGTGGGACTTGGGGAATTAAAGATATGGGATATCATTGAATTTCGCAATACTCCCATATCTTTAATTCACGAACAGCTTCTCAATGGAATTCGCAAAAAACTTAATAAAATACTATTTTAGTCGATGAAATAAATTTAAGTTTCAAGTACTATTTACAGAATCAGACAAAAAAGTATGTTTAAGTTGAGTGGCATTTTGGTCAATAACACAGGCCTGCATTTTTCAACTCTTTGAATGTTGATTTAAAAATTTTAACTGTTTTCTAGTAATTGGGTAGCGCTGATTTCAAATCTGCTTTTATTTTTTTTTGTATCACCTAAGGTTATTTTTCAAACCAGTAAAATCAAAAAATATAGAAAAAACACGATTTATTTCATTTATAAGCTAGTTTTATATTATATTTAAAAAAATACAAAAATATACACATATAAACTATTAGAAATAGTTATTTATTCTTTATGCTTCTTAAAAAAAGTTTTCGTTTTTCAGAAAAGCTTCGTTTGGTTGTTTTTCTGTCATATTCAGCTAAAGGAAGATCTGAAGGTAGTTTCTGGGGCAAGCAAATTTTTTTGTTTCAACCTAGACCCCAGTACTTCAGAAAGATATTTTGAAAGTCCCAAATCTCTTACTAAATCATTCAGTTCGGCTTGTGAAAATAGCTGAAGTTGGTTTTGACCTGAGGTTGATGGTTCAAAATCACTATCCATCTGTACGGAGCCGGAAGTTGAAGAGGTTTCAATATCTTCTTGTAGTACTTTGGGGGGTATAGGTATAGGTACATGATCACTGTGAGGAACTGGTCTGATAGCTGATTTAATATTGTTTGGGTACAAAATATGTTTCAAAGTTTTTCTATTATGCCCCTTAATATCACAAAGCCAAAAGTAGCAATCTTCATGATGATTTTGCGGTTCTCTCCAAACTATCGGTATTCCAAAAGGAAGGCTTTTTCTATTCCCTTTGGTCCAATGTCTTAAACCTTCTTCACATACCTTACAAACAACGTGCGGTGCCCAATCTTTATCTTGATCTCCTAATTTGATTTTGAAATAAGCATAATATGCATTTTTCACAAATTCACCAATTGGTCTCTTAAACTTTCCCAAGACGAAATATCCACAAATATAACAGAAATCATCTGGTTTGTTTTTGCAACACCGGCTAGACATATTTTTAAGCAATGTTTATTTATCAAATACCACGCACAACACTAAAGGCAAATTAATTTTACTTGTTTTACTGGATCGACACTCAGAGCTATAATGAAGTAAATGATATTAAAATATACATTTTGTTTGGAGTTAGAAACTTGAAATCCTTCTTCGCAGTACTAATAAAGTGAAAGCATAATAAATAGGATTTAGCAGGTAAAAATTCCCTGAAATCTTGTCCAAAATTAATACATGTAATAAAACATTTACATTAGGTAATGAGAGCCTATTTAACAAATTTCTTTAAAACCACAACAGAAAATCATTTTTGGGTTAATACCTAGAATTTGAAGTAGTACATTCATTTTAAAATGTATTAAAACGCCTATTATAAGATTTTTTTAATATTTTTTTCTTTTTCTTTTGTGCAAAAAAAAATCTGTGGGTGGTAGAGACCAACTGTATTTTAATTAGTAATTGCTATATGAAAACTGAGCTTAACAAACAAAAATCACGTCATCACAAATTTTATGCAGGCCTGTGTAATTAATAAAAATTAAAAAAAAATAGGTAATTCAAACTTACCTAAAAATATTCGCTGCTGAGAAAAGGCCTTCGGATATCAACATGGGATCCCAAGCGTCCCAATTTTTCCTCTCGTTGTTGTCTATGTTGGTGTGCTCTTTGATTTGCACCTGTTAAACAACAACAAAAGAAAAAAAAAACAATATAAGATATACAATTAAATTACGTGATTTATCTAAGGCGGCGACTGAAGCGTAAAAATGATTATAGCATCGGAGCTTTCCTGCAAATGATGGGCCCATTACAGGTGGAAAAGAAAATCGAGAACAATAAAAACGCTGAAAATGGGTTAATAGTTGAGCGATTCAAGAGGACTCATCTGCTTTCTTTCCCGAAATAAATCTCTGAAATTACTCATGGATTTCTGAATGGATTTTACGATAGAGTTACCGTAGATTGTACGAATAATTAATCTTTATTAAACGACGGTGTGTTAATATTAAGTTGTTACAGTAAAAAAGGGGTATTTTGAATTCAAACTCTAATTGACAGTTAATATAGGACTAGTTTGTGTTTTTACGACATAATTATTTAATGTCGAGAAGTTTGAAGAGTTTGAAATTTGGTTAATTAATGTTTCCGAAATAAGATCGAAAGTAATTCAACTCAAGTTTAAATGCAAGTTCGTACATTATTTATACGAGGACAGTTCAACAGGAACACGTTTAAAATATGTAAAACAAATTTCATTTAATTTAATAAATTTAACCTTGTAACAGAACTTCCGGGTCTCAAAAAGCCAGCGAATATTAATTTTAGTTTGCGAAAGCCCGTTCACTGAAAGTCAGTAGTGTATTAGTGTACGTTGGAATGCATAGTTGGTAAGGCAAGATTTACCACCACTTGGAAATTAGTTCCACTTATAGTTCATTATGCGTTGATTTTATCAAGTAGTATTTTTACCTCTTTCAGTGAAATGCTGCCCTTAAATGGAATAAAAACCATCTTTTAATAGAAGCTGTATTGCTCCACGAAGCAGATAACTTATGCAGTAATGAAAAAAATAATTTTGACAACGATGAAGATTATGTAGAATAACAATCAGCCAGTAATTAATAATGAAACGAACGAACGAGAAGAAAGCTGGAAAAATGTTTTTGGAAAACAAAAAAAAAACGAAAAAGGACCAGAATAAAGTGAATACGAAATAAGGCAGAAATCAATTTACTTTACGCGAAAGCCCTTTTCATTGGAGACTAGACTATGACTAAGTAGAATTTAAATTTATTTCAATCTTAATGATCCTAGCGCCCTCTATCGTAAAATCATGGCACTATTAACGTACCTCGCGTAATGATACATTACCTGACGTGTAAAACCCGTACACTAACATATTATCAACGTAAACCATGTACGGTAGGGTGGAGTGAAAATGAACAAAAAAAATTTTTTTTTAATTTTGAAAACTCCTGTATTGTTAATTGATGACCCTATTAGAAAGCACTATTTATGCAAAATAACAAGACTCTGCGACTTTATTTCGAAGTGGCGCATGAAGGGTGAAGTTTGAAAAATAATCTAATTTACATAAAGGCAGAAAAGTACAATTTAAAAATCTTTTTTATCTACCATTTAATAAAACTGTTGGCAACACAAGTTTATTGCTCAAAAACAAAGTTAGGGGATTCCCATGCATAAAATAAAGTATCATTTTAAACAGTTTATTTCAGTTTCTTCATAGTATTTAGAAGTGCAACGTGTTAAAAAAGTTTATAAAACTTAACCAAACGTAAAATTTTCGTTACCAAAAGTTAAAACGTGATTGCTGAGGAAAGATTTAAAATGCCTAAAACTAGGAAAGATTTGTGTTGCTCTGTATTTGGAAAACCAATTACATTGTGCTAATGTGTTGCCTACGCATTGTGATATTATTAAATATTACCTGTGGCTAAAAAATGATATGCTTGAATTGAGCAACCGAAAAGATCCTTCAATTAAGTGCATATGTGAAATAATTGCTACTGATATTGAACAAATATGGAAAAAGGCATCGATTCCTATAATAAGTCATCATCAAATCTTAGCAAGATTGATTTCCTATTACAACAAATACAAAAATATCAAGAAACTGCGCAGTGAAGTAAAAAAACAAAATTTCTTAAAGGAATCTCAAAAACAATTATTTGACATCGCAACCTGTAAGTGCGCGTCCAGAAACATATGTAAATGTGTGACAAAAATAACTCCAGCAGAGGAAAAGTTTTTAAAGGACCAACGAAATGAGCGTAGAATGTATATTGGCTGTGTGGATAGGTTGACAACAAAATCTATACGACGCAATGAAGTTCGAAAGAGAAAATATGATAAATTCGTTCAAAAAAACATGACTTCAAGTATTTCTTCGTCTATGTCAGAATTACATCGGTCATGCAGTAGCACTTCAAGTGAAATATCAGAATCAGAGCAAGATAATTTTTGCTTTAATGAAGGAAAAAGAAAAGTTCACAAAAGAGAAAATCAAACGGGAAATAAGCAGATTAGACAAAAGTTGCAAACCCTTGCTACAGCTTGTGACAGGACTGGAGTTTCAGATCGATCTGCAGAATTTGTTGTAAACGCAGTAATGGTTGGTTTAAACATTATAGATGCGGAAAACTCATCAAGCGTAATAGATCGTAGTAAAATACGTCGAGAAAGGAAAACAGTTCGAAAGCAGTTGAGCTCTATTAGCAATGAAAAACCTCTGACTTCTATTAATTTTGATGGTCGTAAAGACAAAACTTTAATTATAACTTCAAAAGAAAATAAGTCACAGCGTAAGACTATTACCGAATATTTCAATAGTATCTGAGCCAAATTCTGAATATATTGGACATTTCACAATAGATTCAGGAAAAGCAGCTAATATTATGAGGAATATTGTCGCCTTATTAGATAAAAATTATAAATGTAATTCATCTTTGGTGGCAATCGGATGTGATGGAACGGCTGTCAACACAGGGTATAAAAATGGAGTCATTGCCTTATTGGAAACATATTTAACAGACCATTGCAATGGTTTGTGTGCTTATTACACGCAAATGAATTGCCACGGCGCCATTTGTTTTTAAGTCTTGATGAAAACACAGCAGGTCCTAATGGCTTTTCTGGAGCTATAGGTAAAAACCTCCTCAAGTGCCTTGATTTTAAGTTACACGCTTTTGAAGCGATTCCTGCAGAATTGCCGGATATTGATATAAAGTTGCTAAGCACTGATCAAAAATATCTTTACGAGATTTGTTCTTCCATTTCGTCTGGTTTAGTTTCACCAAGTTTAGCTGAAAGAGACCCTGGGAAATTAGCACACTCTCGCTGGCTAACTTGCGCCAATAGGATTCTTCGCTTGTACATTGGAATGGCTACACCACCAGAAAACCTTAAGCAACTAGCACTTTTCATTATGAAAGTATACGCGCCAACATGGTTTGACATAAAGTCAAAGCCATCTTGTAACCATGGTCCAGTTCATGTTTTCAACATGGTCACTAGAAGTTTATATTTAAGAGATGACCTTAAGAGTATTGTTTTAAAAACTATAAACAGAAATTCATTCTTCGCACACCCAGAAAATATGCTGTTGGCCATGCTTCAAGATGATACTTCAAGAATTAGAGAATTGGCTCTCCGAAGAGTATTAGAAGCAAGAAAAGAAAATGTGTGTATTAAAAGCAAGAAAGTTCGCGAGTTCCGCCTTCCACAACTTCAAGTAAATGCGACGAATTACTATGAGTTAATAAATTGGTCGAATGTGAGACCAATGACTATGAAATATTCTAATACAGAAATTTCAAACCTGATTCGTTCGGGAAATAATTTCAGTCAATTTGGGATGTTTCCTTGTCATACCCAAGCAGTAGAGAGGTGTGTCAAGCTCGTCATTGAAGCTTCAATATCTGTTTGTGGATCAGAAGCAAGAGACGGTTTCATTCGCTCTAGAATTAAAGCAAGGCAAGACATACCACTGTTTGAGTCGAAATCTCAATTTTTTCAACAACGAGATCCTTTACAATTAGCTAACGAATGATTTTTGTTTTTGTATTAAATATGCTTTATGTGAGTAAATAAAAGACTGTAACTGTTTGAATTTATTGAATAAAAACAAATTTAAACCACACTGTTTACTTTTTTATAAATGATAAAGTTCCACAAATTAAAGTCTTGTGCGCCACCTCAAGACGTTGACCTAGGAAGATAAGATTTTTTCTCTGCACTTTTAAGTACTTAGAGCATCGATGTTTAATACAGGAAAAACTAAATTTAAAAGAAAAATTTTTTGCTCCACTCTAATGTACGGTGCTAAGGAAAACCGTTTCGTCAAAAAAAAGGCAATAACTAGGTTTCAGGCGACTTCAATTGAGTTCCTGCCAACGTCTAGCGGCTCACCCGGTTACTAACACAGCCTAAAATCAAGGGTGGGAGACCCAGAGGTACTGAAACGAAAGGTGGAAGAGGGCGCCACCGAATTTGGTATCGCTAGACGCCGCAAATTCGGAAATTAAGGTAACAAAATAATGGCAGGCCACGCGGCGGGTAAATGGCGCAACCAAGCCGTCCGAAACGAAAAACAAAAGTAAAGAAATGTTCGTACTTCGACTAAGTAACTAATCTTTATTTAGAGCAACGTTGACTTGATGATTTGATTAAACCCATAAAGAAAAGAATAAGAATAACGTATTAATCGGCTACGTAATATTAATCAATAAAAAATAAATAAAATAGCGAAAATACAAAGTATAGAAAAAAAAAACTGAATAAACTCTACCCAGAAAATTAAAATTAAAAACGTTGTGCTCATAAGATTTGTACGGGTTTTACATGTCGCGCAGTGTACCCTGTATATTTTAATTTAGTTACACATAATAAAACTAATGCTAATTACTGCATCATTTATTATATACAGGGTGTCATTTTGAAAACGTACCACCCTCTATATTTTGGCCCCTATAGAAATTCCAAAAATATGCAAAAACACGTCAAACTTATTTTTAAGAGGGACATTTTGTAGGCTGGTTTTCAATTAAATTACATCAACCCTCTAGCGGGGGTGGACATAACCTCTAAAAATTTAAATGGAAATGGGGGTTGAGTGATACCTCATTTTAAAAGTCGTTTAACCCGCTTTTCAAAAATGCAAAATTCTTGCCTTTTCTTTTTAGCAGTTCGCGAGATATTTGGTGAAAGCTGTAAAGAAGTTTAGGTATCAAAAACACTTTGTGATATTGCTTTATTGAATTAAAATAAATGAAATTGAGGTACTACATAACGGTAAATTTTTAAGGTAATTTTTACTTCTAATATCCAACGAAATAATACAGACGCATACTATTCAGTTAAACATTATTATTGGAAAGAATGTGATTTACCTAAACTAGTACTTGTGATAGTCGTACAGGTAGTTTAACGTAGAAAAAAAAGAGCCCTGGTTTAAGCATTCTTGACATTCTTGTCAAATTTTTCTTTATTTGTCACTCGATTTATTTTAGCCAAAATTGCTTTATTGTAAAATTAGTTTTGCGAGGTAAAAGTTGCGATTTTATTACATTATTTTTAAAAATGGTGTTTACACTTCAACAAAGAATTGAAATTATTCTTATTTATGGGGAATGTGGAAGATGCGCAAGAAGAACGTCAAGAATGTTTAATGAAAGGTATCCGAATAGTAATTTAAATCATAAGTATGTTCTACAATTAGTCGCTAAGTTTAGTGAAACTGGTTCCGTTGCTAACAAAAAAAGAAATATTAGCCGTGTCTTGGATGAAGCAGCACAAATAGAAGTATTAGGCACCTTTACTGCAGAACCTTCCACATCACTTCGCATTGTGGCACGCCAAATAGGAATGTCTCACGAAACAGTAAGGAAAGCACTAAAGTTAAATAAGTTTCACCCCTATAAAATGCAAATTCTACAACAGCTTTTTGACGACGATTTCGACAGAAGGATTGAATTTTGTGAAACAATGACGGATTTTATAAATGAAAACCAAAATATCTTGCACAATATTTGCTTTACTGATGAGTGTACTTTTTTTCTTAATGGGCATGTTAACAAGCAAAATTGTCGCTACTGGAGCGATGAAAATCCGCGACTTCTTAGGGAAGGTCACACACAGTATCCAGAAAAAGTGAACGTTTGGGCTGGTATCCTTGGGAATACTATTATTGGACCTTCATTCATTGAAGGAAATCTAACTGGTGAGCTCTACTTAAATTTGCTTGAAGAAACAATAGACCCCTTAATAACAACTAGTTTGGAAAATCAAATTGACACGGCTGGTAACATGGTTTTGCAAGAAGATCTTCTACACTTCCAACAAGATGGAGCTCCACCACACTACTATCTTCCAGTTAGACAGTGGCTAAATGATAGATTTCCTGGCAGATGGATTGGTCGAAGAGGAGCAATAGAATGGCCACCACGATCACCCGACTTATCGCCTCTAGATTTCTTCCTATGGGGGCATCTAAAATCGATTGTTTATAAAATACCGCCTCGAGATTTGCAAGATTTAAAGAGAAGAATAACAGCTACATGTAGAGAACTTCAGGCAAAAGTGTTTCGAAATGTTAGAGAGGAGTTTGAGAGTAGACTTTATCACTGTTTAGAAAATAATGGACAACATTTCGAAAATTTTATAAAATAAGTTACTTTTTATTTTTTTTAAATGTTTTATTGCAAAACACTTGATACTTGTATGTTCATGGTTTGACTTGATTTCTTCAAAAGTATTAAAAATAAAGGACAAGAATTTAGCATTTTTGAAAAGCGGGTTAAACGAACTTTAAAATGAGGTATCACTCAACCCCCATTTCCATTTAAATTTTTAGAGGTTATGTCCACCCCCGCTAGAGGGTTGATGTAATTTAATTGAAAACCAGCCTACAAAATGTCCCCCTTAAAAATAAGTTTGACGTGTTTTTGCATATTTTTGGAATTTCTATAGCGGCCGAAATATAGAGGGTGGTACGATTTAAAAATGACACCCTGTATGTATTTGCTCATGTTCATATTTCCTTATCTCTAATATGTTTGGTATTTTATGTGTTCTCTACGTGCCCGATAACGTAGCCTTCAAACATTATTTACGTGTGGGAAAGTGCGTTATATGGGTCCTACATCTATAGTGCTAAGCTCTAAGAGACATTGTTTGCCGAGAACGTAATTAGCGGAGAAAGAGGAGTTGGAGGAGCTCCAGTCTGCAACCGATTTTCCAAAAATAATTATTGATGCGTTTTTCCCCTCTTGGGAAATCAATTTATACTAATAAAGTTTTAGGCGCAAAGGCACTGTTAATCTAAAAAAAAAATACTTTCAAAATGAACACTAACCTACAGTAACACTAACAAAGCAGTAGAAGAGGTTAGAACCTACTGAAACACCTCAGCAATTATCAATCTACCTGCACAGTGGATCAAACTGAAGCGATACCTGATTAAATTGCTTATTGTCTCTTTGATGAACGGCAAAGCACAGGAAAAAAGCACAGGATACAACGTAATATTCCTGATGAACGTTATGTCCTTAACACACCTCTTATGGCTTACAAACTACAGTGACCGTTCCACCACAAAGCAGCGGCTTTGGACGAGGTTCGAACAATGTAAATTTTTTTGGACCTATTACCATGGGATGGCTTCTCCAGATGCTCAACAAATGCGTTTATACATCGCACATTTTGAAACTCTGGAAGGAATCGCGGGTAGTTGCCCTGCTTAAACCAGGAAATTAACCAATCGATTCCAAGGATTTCAGACCAATATCCTTGCTCTGCAATCTTTTCAAGCTGCTCGAGAGAATGGTTCCTAACTGGCTTTTTGGAACTACTATGTGGAAAATCATACTGGAACAGGTCGGTTTTATGCCAGGGCAATCTTGCTGTAGTTAAATCCTCACTCTAACGCAATACATGGTTTTGAGCCGGAGCAGATTACTGAAGTAGTTTTATATACTGCTGTAAAAGCTCAGGGTACGTTTTTCCTTGGGGCGGAGGCAAAGTTAGCGCGGGTCCTGGGCGGCTTGGAGATCTACTATAAGATGGTTAACCATCTTAAAATGAACCCTACAATAACTTAGATGTGTGCTTTCCACCTCGGAAACAGGGAGGTGCTGAGGAAACTGAGGGTTTCATGGCAGGGTCAGCAGCTGGAACATAACAACTCATCAAGGTACCTAGACCTACGCTTCGACTGAACTTTGTCCTTCCGAAAACATTGTCAAGTGGTCAATGCAAGAAATAATATAATCTGCAGACGTACAAGTACTAAATGGGAAGCACAACTACATGTCTTACGAACATCAGCTCGATTCTTGTGTTTGTTACTAGTCAGCTGCCGAGTATGCCGCACCTTTGAGGTTTAATTCGGTACATACCAAATATGTCGATGTGGAATTGAATGCTTAAAACCAACCTCAACTTAGGAGATTTACCCTCTAGTTGGAATCGCACCACCTTCAATCAGAAGACATGTCGTCGCGGAATGTGAGAGGAAGAAGCAAGATACTGATTATAGGC
Source organism: Melolontha melolontha (assembly GCA_935421215.2). Classification (NCBI taxonomy): domain Eukaryota; kingdom Metazoa; phylum Arthropoda; class Insecta; order Coleoptera; family Scarabaeidae; genus Melolontha; species Melolontha melolontha. The sequence continues at coordinate 174,837,421 of OW285238.1, forward strand.
ATAGATTCTAGTTGCTGGGCACTCGTTACAATTTTTCTTATGGAGAACTCTTAATAGATTAAGAACGGACGTTTAAAGCGCTAACAACAACCTGAAGACATGGGGCTACGAAGATGACAATTTCTTCGATTGCGACAAGAATCAGAACCCACAATATCTAATCGTGTGTTATTATCGTGTGATATTAGATAAACATTAACCTGCATAGAGTTAAAGATATTCTTATTTCATATTTTTTAATACATGTATAGCAAGCGCCAATTAAGTTATCGCGAGGAGGGGGTACGCAGAAGCCGTTTTTAAAAACGTCCAGCCCCACTACTCAAGTAATTGTCAGAATACATTTGTCATTGACGTTTGACGGAACATAATGTCTTTGCTAGGGAGTCATAAAGTGATACACGCTCGGAAGTTAGAATTATCTGACATTTGATGTAAAACCAAATACAAATCTCCACACTACTTCTAACCCTGCGCGAACTTACCCCTCCTCGCACCAACTTAATTGGCGTTTGCTATATTTTCTGACAAAATATATGCAATATTGTGCATGTGTCTTCAAGAGTTATCGTACATTTCTTTTAATTTGAAATTAAACTGCCGAATCAGCAAAACTCGTTAATTTTGTTTTTATTTTTTCCTATTTCCTGTCAAATATAAAATTGGCGCACGAAACGGGAATTCAAAAGCACATTCACTTCCCATCTATAAACTGAACGCCCGAAAGGGAGAAATTTTGCGAAACGCACGAAAAGGGAACGCCCGGTCACAAATCAGAATTGCTAAACATAGGTAAGTAATGTATCATAAAAAGTACCTGATAATAAGAAACCACCCTTAGTGCAACCGTCGCTACGTATAGCGAATTCGTAATGAAGTCTATAACGTTCCACATGTCTCGAACATATTCTTCTAATCCGACGTCCCACAGTTGCTTTATCTCACTCCATATAAGGCCTGAGAACAACAGAATAACATAATAAATCCTTTTACAGCCTCGCAAATTTTATTATTTGTTAAACATTCATGACATGTGAATTACGTAAAACCGCTTGGTATCAACGTGAACCTAAAAATTGTATTTTCGACAAGCTAACACACACAGTAACACACACACAAAACTTTTCGCGTTCTTAGGTTTAACACTCCTTTCTCGTAGCTGTTTTAATCTAAAACGTCGACACTCGGTTCGATTCGGCTTCCGCTATTCCCTCGCGTAACTCACGCATTATGAATGATGTTTTACTTACCGCTAACCCATGCTAATATAATCCATTCAACCAGGGATGGTTTTTCGCCTCGCTTTGTTGGAATACGAGTGGTCGGATCTTCCGCGAAAAATAACGTTTCTATCCGCTGCGATGCCAGTATTAACATAACTGAAACAAAAATGACATTTCAATTTCTAAGCGCAATATATTGCTAGTATATTATTTTGAGGTTTTCCCTGGGGAATCTACTATATTAATTAGAATAGAAACGTATTATTTACATGATCGAACCGTTTTTGATTGTGTTAGTGAAACAAGAGTAATTAAAGGGTGCCAGAATTTTAGGGTCTTTTAAAATTTTAATAAAACACAGAAATTGTATTGAATGTTAAAATATTTTTATTGGTGATAAATAAAGGCCGGATTATATGCAGTTTGCATAAATTTGAATATTTGCATAATATATGCATTTTGTATATTATTTGCATATTTTGGTAGTAATTCAGATTTTTTGCATATTCTAAGTATGCGAGTTTTATTTATTTACTAAATCAAATTTATTATAGGGATTACTAAAAATATGTCGTGGATGTAACAAACAAAGAAAAATTAAACAGCCCTCTTTAAATTAAAAATAGCATTTTATTAAGCCTCCTCCCGTTACTTTTCCGATAAACGTCTCCAAGAATTTATTAATACTCTTCCTATAAATCCAGGCTGAGACAAAATTCCAGGAAAAGCTAATACTTTAAAACTTCTAAATAAATATAAAAATACATTGTACCAGAAAATTAGGAGTATATGCGTTTCTTTGTTATTCGGAGAAATTTATGCCCACATTCGAAAGTAATTTTATTTTAAACGTCATTTTACGTTGGCTTTTCGAAGTGTAAACTTGTGAGTTGTGATATATAATAGCAAAAATGTCAAAAATAGCGACTGTGCCTGGATGGATTGCACCTTATTCAGAATGGCGTATTGATGGAGAAAGAGTGTTTTGCGTAGCATACTGCAAGATTGCGAGTAAAGTTTACAGTTTATTTCCTCTTATTAATTAATTAATTAAGTTTTTAATTATTCCTTTATCTTTTATTAACATTTATTTTATAAGAAAACAACCGATGATGTAATTTTTTTTTTTGCAGATTACAAGTGAGAGAAAGTTCCAAGTCGACCAACATATGAAAATTCCATCACGTGTTGCAAAACTAACAAAGATGAAATTGGCAAAGAAGAGTCAGAAAACACTACCGCAATGTTTGCCATCAACTTCCAAAAAATCGGAACAAGAACAATTTAATGAAGATTTGTGTCAAATATTTGTGTCGTAGATATTTCACTACATAAACTAAACAATTTAAATGTGAAGTTATTTTTACAAAAGTACATCAGCAAATATAACATTCCCGACTAGAGCACGTTAAGAAAAATATATATTCTCTGTATCTATGCGGAAACATTGAATAGCATTAAGAAGTTTGTTGCAAACAATTATCTTTATATATGCGTAGATGAAATTACTGACAGTGTGGGCCGATACATAGTTCATTTAATGATTGGTATCTTTAACATATCTGTTCCAGCAAAATCTTATTTAATTTCATCCAAACAGTTGGAAAAGGCAAATAATTTGACAACAACAATGTTTATACAGGAAGAACTGGCAACTTCTATTCGCGAAAGCGAAAGCAGAGGCGTGACTAACGAATTGGTTCCCGCATGCGAAACATTAATATCTAGACATACACTATCACAAACGGTGCTGTTATTATGTTAGATACAAAAAAAATGTAAGACGGTTTTTCTAGATTATGAAACGTTCTCGATGATACGCATAAAAAATAAAATCTAATATGTATGTAATTAGATGATTAAAAAAAACTTACCGTCTTATGCGTTTGTTATGCGATGTTATTTAACCGAAAAGCAGCAAAATTTGACCGCTCTAATAGGGGCGTATTGAGAAGTCGCATTAAATTAATATGACAACAAAAACTTCTAGACAACAAGAACTTCCTTCAGTATTAATTTAATGCGACTTCTCAATACGCCCCTATTTCTCTTAAGCATTTTTAAATTGATTAATTTACAGTAAATTACTATTAATTACTTCATTATACCTTTACAGACCTGTACTAAATAATATTTTAATTAGAGCGGTCAAATTTTGCTGCTTTTCGGTTAAATAGCATTACATAACAAACGCATAATACTGTAAGTTTTTTTTTTAATCATCTAATTACATACATTTTAGATTTTATTTCTCATACGTATCATCGAGAACGTTTCATAATCTAGAAAAACCGTCTTACATTTTTTTTTGTATCTAACATAATAACAGCCCCGTTCGTGATAGTATATCTCTAGATATTAATAATGTTTCGCATGCGGGAACCAATTTGTTAGTCACGCCTCTGCTTTCGCTCCGAATTGGTCCACTCTAGTTCCCACTGACAAATGAATTTGTGATAGTTTTGCGATTTATTTTGGGTGATTTGTCCATTCGACGTCGAATATCCTCTATGCAATTTGCTGTTCGTTTTCTAGGTGCTCCACCGTCAGATTTACGAGTTAGTCCTACTGTTTCATAAAATTTAATAACACAAGCTTGAATATGTTTTTGCAGTTGTGCGTAGGTAACTAAGCACTGATTAGTGGAAAAAACCCAATCTCTGTTTTCTAATTTTTGGCCAGTTCTATAGTAACTTTGAATAATAAATGTTTTGTATTATAATTAGAGCTGAGGATGTTTGCGGTATAACCATGGTTATATCATGTAACCATAGTAATTTACTATGGTTACATGATATAACCATGGTTATACCGCAAACATCCTCAGCTCTAATTATAATTCTAACATTATAACATAATAATTTAAAAAATATAAGCATTTATAATTTGAATTTATGTATGACAGCTGTCAGAATTTGAAGTGTTCTAAAGCTTCCCATGTCCATCAATCTTTAATTATTATACTTAATTACTTAAAAACAGCCTACTATAATGAGAAAAGTTGTTGAAGGCACGTTAGTTATGTTGATTTCTTTCGAATAAATTAATGATATTTATAATAATAAACTGAATTCTGAAACGGCATTGGTTTGAGGACATATAACTAAAATTCTGTTTTAATAATGGTAAAATATTAGAACTTAAAAAAAATGAATATGTTATACTCACATAAAAAAGTAAAATACGACGCTGAATGGCAGATGAATTTTATGAATGGTTTTCGCATCGTCTGTCCGATTAACGAGTGCGGTGCGATGATATAGGCCACTGAGAAGAACGGAAATAGGATACCTATTCGAACGATTTCCAGTGCTTGTAGGACCATATTTTTCCTTCTGAAGCCGGGTAATCCTTCGTACCATATAGACGCCAACAACTGCTGAACATTGGAATGTGCCACGAACTGCAAAAAAAAAGGTACGATCGGGAAATAGAAATTTATAGTGCGGACGTGTTTGCGGAAAAATCGCAGAGTTCATGTGTGTAATGTTGCGCTTTCAAGGTATCGTTTGTTATTTTGAAATATAGCTTTCGAAGTTAAAATATCCAAAAGCCTTTGAACGATGCTTTACTGTCTACCCCTATGTTTGAAATACAATATTGCAAACTTAGGACTACCCTACATGATATATTGAGGTATAATGTTAGTTTTAGTTTTATCTATTTTTCATAGCTAAACTAGATATGTTGGAGAGGTTAGAAAATACATGTTCTCTTGTGGTTAAAATAACAAAAGAATAAAATTATTTTATAAAAAGGAAATGCGCAGCTACTTAACGTTTCGACATTTTATTGTGAAGTATTCACTTTCAAATTTTCCTATTTTAGGGATTTTATACCATTATTTTCAAATTTTGTCGTTCCCATATTATCCAATTCTTCAAAAATTTTTCAGAAATTCTCGCATAATTTTATTTTGCGTTCAAAATGAACTCATTATGACACCCAAAACAGTATCGAAATGAGCTTCATTTCGATACGTTTCTTTTCATTTTTCAATGTTGGCGCAGAAAGAAATATCATTGCTATCATTTGATTTTAAGAATTTAAGTATATTTGACAGATATGATATATGTACGAAGTCTACACAAACAACGTATATTACAATAGACAACAAGATTATTAGTTTCTATGTCACTCATGTTTATATTTTTGAATAAAATATCAAGTAATGTTAATGAAAATTAATAAATAACATGTAATATAGATAGCAAGATTTAAATTTGAAAATGTCAAGTATCAATGTGACCAGCATGCTTTATATAAAAATAAAACTCTGAACTTTCAAATTAAATAATTCCAAATTATTAATGTAAAAAATGCAAAATAGAAAAATTTTAACGATTTAATCCCATTATTTTCAAATTCAGCTATTTCCATATTTTCCAATTTTTCAGCATTTTTCAGAAATTCTCAGAATTTTCATGTTTTAGCGATTCGTGCCTATTTTTTGCAATTTGTTCAAATTCCCTTTCTAATTCCATATTTCCGCATTTTTCAGAAATTCTCGCATAATTTTCTTATTTTAACGATTTAATATGATTATTTTCAAATTCAGCTATTTACATGTTTTACAACTTTTCAAAATTTTTCAGATATTGTGGAATAATTTTCATGTTTTAGCGATTTTTTTCGAATTACTTTCAAATATTTTTCTAATTCCATATCTCGGCATTTTTCAGAAATTCTAGCACAATTTTCTTACTTTAGCGATTTGATCCCATTATTTTAAAATTGAGCTGTTTCCATATTTTCGAATCTTTTTAGTATTTCTCAGAACTTCTCGCCTAATTTTCATGTTTTAGCGATTTTCTCCTATTATTTTCAAATTTTTCTATTCCATATTTCCGCATTTTTTAGAAATTCCCACACACAATTTTCTTATTTTAACTATATAATCTCATTATTTTCAAATGCAGTTATTTCCATATTTTCCATTTTCAGGATTTTTCAGAAATTCTGGCATAATTTTCATATTTTAGCGAATTTTTCATATTACTTTCAAATATTTCTAATTCCATATCTCGGCATTTTTCAGAAATTACCTCTTGATTTTCTTATTTTAGCGATTTCATCCCATAATTTTCAAATTCAGCTATTTCCATATTTTCCGATATTTCAGAATTTTTTAGAAATACTCGCTTAATTTTCATGTTTGAAATTATTTTGAAATTCTTCTATTACCTTAACCGCATTTTTCAGAAATTCTGGCATAATTTTGTTATTTTAACTATTTGATCCCATTATTTTCAAATTCAGATATTTCCATATTTTCAAATTTTTAATAATTTTTCAGAAATTCTCGCATAATTTTCGTATTTTAGCGATTTTTCCAATTAATTTAAAATTTTTATAATTTTCAGAAATTCTCGCATAATTTTGTTATTTTAGCGATTTAATCCCATTATTTTCAAATTCAGCTATTTTCATATTTTCCAATTTTTCAGAAATTTTCGATAACATTCAAAATTTCGCGTCTCCACTTATTTTTTCAACCCACGCTATTTATCAATTGCTTGTTTTTTCACAGCCTCTTTGGAATGTTTACATAGTTTTCTAATAATTAGGCATTTAACCTAATTAGTCATATATAAGTATTTTGAAAGTTAATAGCGTTCAAAGTATTGGTTATTTTTAATTTAGAATATAAATAACATTTAATTAAACAATAATTTGAAAAGAGGTTTTGAATATTTTATGTATTTACGAAAAATTTGTTTATATTGTAAACTAAACATCTTACGTTGTTTGTGGTAATAAAATTCTCAATATAAGGGTACATTGTATAGTAAAAGATGGTAATAATTCAAGAATAAATAAAATTATTTACATTGCGTTATATTTTGCATTATTAGATATTAAATAAATTTGGAATTCTTAATAAAACTCTTAACACTGAATATTATTTTACTGTAATTTTATAAGGCATGTCTTGTTATATAAAAGGTTGTAAATTTTATTGCACATCAAATTGAATTAAGTAAAGTTATCTGCTTCATATAATATAGTGAAATCAGGAAAATTACTTCCTCTCCTCGCAAAATAAACTTTGCGAATTTACGTGAATTATTACCCGTTCCTATGAGTTCTAGTTAGTGTTATGTACGTAAATGTAGATATGGACTCGCTTATTATTGACTTTACAAGTTGAATCATTTCATCGCGCTACAGTTAATATATAAAGTTTTTAGTTGTAATTATGTTTTAGTCTATATTTTACTAATTTTATTTAAACTTTATAAAACGGTTGTATTAATTTTGGTAGAGATGGAATACCTCAGAAGAGTGAGAGAGACAGATTAAGAAATACTAAAATAAGAGAAAATCCGGAAACCCAGTCTGTTTTAGACTACAATGAATATAGACAGCTTGGTTGACGGTAGTATCTACCTACGGTGAATAGTAAAGACGAGAGCAGCAAAACACTAGAAAGGAAAGGCACAATATGAACTTGTATTAACAATAAAACTAATTGCTATTAATAATTACAGGATGTTTCTAGATTCTTAAGAATTATTACTAATAAATAATTTCCTTAAACACATTTAACTTTACGTATGTTTAGCTCACATGGACGTATAGTTGCATAACCATTAATATTGCAATTCTAGATTTCTCGAAAGCTACAATTACTTTAGTAAATGTTTTTATTGAGAATTAGCTATTTGACTGTTATTTAAATTATTCTGATATATTTACCTTTGATATACATATTTCTAAGTGTATATAGTGGCACTTATATCGTCATAAGTATGTTTGATCTAGATATATATATAAATATAATATTTTCGACCTTGGTATGATAAGGTAAACTTAATAAGTCGGCGATTAAAGGTCTGGTTCATTACTTCAAAGTATATATATTTAAAACAACCCTACATGTTTCGGTATTAAACATGTAGGGTTGTTTTAAATATATATACTTTGCAGTAATGAACCAGACCTTTAATCGCCGACTTATTAAGTTTACCTTATATATATATATATATATATATATATATATATATATATATATATATATATTTAGTGTTTATAAGAATTTTATTTTTCTTATTTATTTTATTGGCCGTGTCTTAATATTAAAAATAATAGACTTTTTATTGGTTTAGCGACCTTTTATTGAATTATGATGTTTTATTCTACGACGTTTCGACTTTTATTATTTTTCAGTCTTTGTCAAGTAACTAGAAACAAGAATTAATGCAATGAGAACTGTGTTTGCTTTTGTGAGATTGAATTAACAATTAAATTAACAATTAAAATTAAAATTAGATTAAAGACTGAATTACCAATTAGATTAACAATTAAAGTTAAAATTTAAAATTAGATTAATAATGAGTAAGGACAATTAAAGTGATTACA